>JAJOOO010006100.1:0-16782 GCA_029582685.1 Solanum piurae
TAGTAGGTGAGCTTCCTTACCTTGAGGTGCTCACGTTGTCATATTTTGAAGGTAGAGAATGGTACCCAAGCTCGAGGTTTCTGCTAAATGAATTCAACAACGATGAGAAGACCTCAGATTTAAACCTCTCTAGCTAGCTCTACTGAGAGGATTGGAATGGTGCTGTAGTAATGAGATTAAGAAGATTGAAATTTGGAACTGATTCTCAATTACTTGTCAACAATGCTAATGTCTCTAGTCCTTCATGGAACATTTGGAATGATATTCAGTAAATAAAGAGCTTGATGCAAGCCTTTGATGAAATCAAGGTCTAACATACTTTCAGATGTATAGAGTGGTTCTCTACACCTCAACAACTCCCTAATGGATATATAACATGGATAGGCTACTAATTAGGACCCTCCACCTGGAGAGGAACTTAGATAGGATTTACAACTTTTACTGATCTAGAATGGGATAATGGAGTATCCCTTCCCCTAACACATTTTTTGTAAGCTTACATTGAAATTTTACTATCTTGTAATGAATGGAGCTTGTTCCATTCCAGTAGGTGAGGAATACTTTTGAAACACCCCTCCGTACGTACTATTATTTTCATCAATAAAAGTACATACAAAAAAACTACTTTAACCAAACAGCAGCAAGTAGAGTGAATGGATCGTTCATTTATTTCGAAAAAAAAATTCCATCCAATTGCAGGACCAGTATATATGGGAGACTCACAAAGTTGTGAATTTTATGAAAAGTTGTGACTTTTATGAAGAGTTGCGACTTTTATGAAAAATTGTAACTTTTACGAAATGTTGTGACCTTTCCGAAGGGTTGTAACTTTGCCAAAGAGTTGTGATCTTTCCCATAAGGCACAATAAGTATTTGTTCACACTACCCTTTGTTGTCTATAAATAGAGGGATTTTCTACCATTATTATTTGTAGGTTTTTTTCCATTGTAGGGTAGTCGATTTCAAATATATTAATTAATCTTCTTATGAAGTTTGTTTCAATCCTCAAAGTTTTCTTCCTCCTATTTCATGGAGCTTAATCATTACTATAAGTCATAGTGATCATGTAATTATGAGAATTTCTTTTTGCTATTTTTGTGACTTTTTTTTTTAACTCTGTTTAAAATTTTAGCAAAGATGATTGAAAATTAATCTTTTCTTTTGTCCCTTTCTACAGGTTTCTTCATATAAATAAAGAAAATTGATTTTGATTGCAATGGGACATTACTACTCTTGCACCTTTCATTCCACAACTCATAATTTTGTTGAAATGGTTGAATTCATTACATTTGGTTCTTTAGTAAACAAAACTTTTATTATTGCCTCTATTATTTCTATGTTTTTTTTGCTATAGGGGAGTCAAATTCAAATACATTAATTAAACTTCTTATGAAGTGTGTTTCTTTCCTCAAAGTTTTCTTCCTCATATTTCATGAAGCTTAATTAATGATTCATGTATCTATTGCAATTTCTGTTTGCTATTTTGGTGACTTTTTTGAACTTTGTTAAAAATTCTAGTGGGGATAATTGAAAATTTATCTTCTCTTTTGTCCCTTTCTACTGGTTTTTTCATATACCTTTTGGGAAAATTGCTTGTGGAATGTGCTATATTTGATAGCACACAACAGATATGTGATAACTAATATGGAACCAATTATGATATTTGTTAAAAGAATCAAACAAATTGCTCTCTTGCTTGCCACAATTAGTATATTATTTTGATTGTTTTTTCTTAGGTACAAACAATTCGTATGTCATTACACTCTTCCTAGAATATTAGTATAGACACAATTAGTCCACTTCTTTTGTCGCAAGTTAAGTAATTTATCATATTTCTTTGTCTTTTCTTTTTGGGCATAATAAGAGATCAAGTTTTATTGAAACTAACAAATGTCCAAAATACACTACAACAAAAATAATTTTAATTGTTATTAGATTCAATGTTGCTGTAAACTTTAGGGACATTTATAGAGAGTACCAATTGCCTCTAAAAATACATATTTAGCGATAATAAAGCTATTAATTGTCATTAAAGATCATTTTTACTGTAGTGATAACTCTATATTTCGATAAAGTTTTTTGTTTTATTTTATAAAGAAGTAACGACTCTTTCTTTTGGATTATTTCAATTAAATTGTGAACTGTAAACTTGGATACAACTCGATAGACTATCTTTTTGAAAAATATGTTAAGTAACATGCCTTTTTCTTCTTGATTGCTAGGAAAGTAAGGTTGTCTTTATTATTATTTGTGGATATTTGAAGTGCTCAAAAAATTATGCTGTGAGATTATAATATGTTATGTGTCAAAATTCTGGTTTAGAATATCCAATTGTGAACAATTCCATTCAGATGCCACCTAATGCTAGGTTGATAATTGTATTAATTCTTCGTATCTGCATACTATAACCATAACAATAACTATGGTCCAATTCCAAATAAGTTGGGGCCGGTGATATGAAACATAAGCAATAGTAATGACTATTCTAAGACAATGAGGAAAAACATTTATGATACTAACAATTTTAGGGTCATTTTTAACATATACATGATACGCCATACTATAATAAAACCAGATTGATGGAGGTTCATAAGAAAGGAGTTGAAGATCTTTCATTTGAGTTTATTTAATTATGTTCTTGTATGGACGTGATGTTCCACTTTACTTGGGAGTGTTGTTGTTCGAGACTTTTTGGTCTTTTCTTTAACGTCTGATGTTGTTCTTTATAACTTTTTGGAATTTAGCAAATTTCATTACTTCTGACCAACTATTTCTATGGAGATTTTCTTAGACTTCTTTCTTATACTTAAAATCTCTCTATGACTCATAATTTTTGTATAACAAAAACAAGAATTAAAATGTATAGCACTTTAAGATTTCAGAGGAACGCTTTGCCTTAAGATAAAATCTTCTTCACAATGTAGTGTATGTATCGAAGATATGAATATTACCGAATGATAATATGTAAGCTTAATAAAATAGTTCAATCCCGTGCGAAGCACGAGTAATTTACTTAGTTATATATATTCATATTAGGAATATAAGTAATTTTGTGCCAGTCTTTTCCTATTCCCTTCTCACACCACTTGAACACTATTGGACATTGAGAAATTATTAAAGTTGCAAGGGCTGTTAGGTGCTGCAATTCCTCGGGTAAACATTTTAGTAACTTGCATTTCTAGAGAGATAGTTCCCTGAGTGAAGTTAAACCTTCCATCCCTTCATCTGAGAGACAGTTCCCTGAGTGAAGTTAAACCTTCCATCCCTTCCTCTGAGAGACTCTCTAGTGCGCCACAACAATCAATTCCCAGATGCTCCAAAGCATTTAGACTAGTCAGGTTGCTGGGTAACTCTTTGAGATCGTAGTAGTAAGAGATTTTTAAGTATTTGAGATTTGCAAGGCTTTTGAACATCTCTTCTAGGAGTGAAGTAGCTTCATTGTTAGTGTACATGTAGAGGGAAGTAAGAGTGGTAAGATTAGATATTGACTTGAAACCTGTTGCATCTGTCTCCTTATGAATAACCAATTTCTTGACAGAAGAAAGGGTCGGGAAAACAACATAGGGCATCCGTAAATCTTTATCTCTTCAAGAATCGAGAATTGCTCTTCTCCTTCCTTTTTCAACAATCCTTTAAGATAACCAAAATAGAAGATACTAAATTTTCTCAGAGTTGGAAACCTTCTTCTTGTGGGGAATCCATAGTGAACATCATGCTCTTCAACATACTACGCAGACCCCTTATGTAATACTAGACTTTCTAGAAAAAGAAGCTCACCAAAGGGTGGTAAGCACGAGCAATTTTCGCAACCTTCAATTACAATAGAGACGATCTTTCCCAAATCTGAGTGATTCATCCAGTCTGGGAGAAGGAATCCTCTGAAGCCAATGATTGTTAAAGAAGTCAGATTGGGGTATGGTTTGAGGGCTTCAAGCACTTTAGCTTCTTCTGATTCATATATATGTGGCTCATATTTATCCCAACTCATGATTAAAGAATGTAGATTCCCTTTTGCAGATAAATTGGCTTCTTTGCCATCATTATCATTCTTCACTCTCTCAAGTTGTGTGATTGAAAGTGAGCCATAAAGATTCAGGTTTTGTAGTTCACCAAGTTGATAACCTTTTCTCTTACCAATAACAAAGTGACCTAGAGACTTAAGGCATGTTAAAGATCATATCCTTGGTGGTGTAGAAGTCAATGGACAACCATCAAGTAAAAGATTTCAGAGACTACTAAGTTTACTTGTTTGTTTTGGCAAACAAGAAAGTAAGACGCAATATAGTAGATTAAGAGTCTGCAGATTTTGAAGTTTGCATAAATTCTCTGGAAGCGTACGAAATATATTGCAAGACAGGCCCAAGTATCTTAAATGTACCAGATCACCAATGGAAGAGGGTAATTGTCCAAGTTTTGATTTACTTAGATTAAGAACCTTTAACGAGACACACCTTTTCAAGAGGGAAGTAGAGTAAGAAGACACCACTTCAGCAAAACCAATGGACATCTTATGTGTGTAACTTTTTGCATTTATTTCGCGTGATAAGTGCTAACGCTCCTAGATGTTTTGATGATCTCCTCACAAGTGCATGGACCCGGTTCTCTACAGAGTATGCTCGTCTAGTGTCAATATGCTGGACAACTGTAAAGGCTGTCTGCGTCAGGAAATTGGTTGAACTACAGAGTACTCCATTAATCAGAAGTGGCGATGAGGTTGTTTGTACATTGGACAATAATTCTTCTTGTCTAATATATTCAACTTACAAACAATAAAATAATCATTCATTCAAAGTGAGATATTTCAAGCTTCAAAATAACAGTGACCTAATCGATTGCTTCAAGTGATCCCTGTACCAGCTGTTAATTTGTTTGCTTGTAATCGTGCTTATATTGTAGGAATCATTTCACTTTGTTAGAAACGTTTCAGCTTGTGTGAATCATTATAAGAACTTAAGTTGTGAGTAACTTAGTGTCTTACGTCAAAGTCTATATTAATCTGCTAGGATTAGTATAGTGAGTAGTGTTGTATCTGCTTAGGCTCGTCTAAGTGATGGGATGTATTGCTTAGTGTGGAGATTAGTAGGTTAATCTCATTTTGTAAACTGGTTTTTACTTTTGCTTGAGAAGACTAGTAAAAGCAGTTTGAAAAATCATGTGAGACAGGTCATGATTTTACTCCCTTGAGCAAGGAGGTTACCATGTAAAGTTGTGTGTGCAATCTTTACTTTCAGTATTTAGTTTACTTTTGTTATTATAAATGTGCTGAGGACCTGGTCCTATATAGACTAGTGGACGCATACATTCCAACAAGTGGTATCAGAGCTTGATTTTTCATTTTGGTTAATACCAAGAAAAGAAAAGATTCTGAAGGAATGATAGCTCCACCTAATATGGAAAAAGGTCAGTCATCTACCAGACCACCCCACTTTAATGGACACTACTATGGGTGGTGGAAAAATCGCATGCATGACTATATCAATGCTGAAGACACTGAGTTATGGGACGTAATTCTTGACGGACCATACATCCCTACGAAGAAAGTGAAAGATGGAGAACTCACTACAACAGTTGTCAAAACCAGAAAAGAGTACAATGAAGCAAATATGAAGAAGATAGATAAGAACTATAAGGCTAAGAAGATTCTAGTATGTGGAATCAGATCAGATGAGTACAACCAAATCTCCGCCTGTGAAACGACCAAGGAGATTTGGGACTGTCTCCAAACTGCTCATGAGAGAGCTACACAAGTGAATTAGTCAAAGGTCGATATGCTTACGACTCAATATGAGAATTTTTGCATAAATGAAGGTGAAACCATCTTCTAGATGAATTCAAGATTCACATCTATAACCAATGAGCTGAGATGCCTTGGTGAGCCTATTCCTTTAAGCAAACAAGTTCAAAAGATTCTCAAAGTGCTTCCCAAGTCTTAGGAAAGCAAGGTGAATGTTATAATTAAAGCAAAAGATTTGAAGACTCTTGCCATGAATGAACTGATTGGTAATCTTCAAATATATGTGATGAACAAGCAACATGGGACAATCATGAAGGAGGGAAAGAAGGAGAAATTGATTACTCTGAAAACTTCTCAAAATGATGTTACTTATGAGGATGATGAAATGGCCTATGTCACTAGAAGGTTTCAGAAGATCATCAAGAAGCATATAGGTTTTCAAAAGAAAACTTCGACCAGCAGAACAATAAATGAAAATGATCTTTGTCACAAATGTGGTAAAACTGACCATGTTATGAAGGATTGCCCTATCCAGAAATAGGAAACTCATGATTTTAGACCTCGCAGAAGGGACCAGATCCCAGACTATGACAATAGGAAAGCTCATGCTGATCAACTGGTGAAGAGAGCTCTGGCAGTGTAGGGTAATGCATCAAGTGAGTCGGAGGAAGATATAGATAACCCAGAAGATGTCTCAATGATGGCTGTGGAAGATGATGAAACTGTCTACAACTCTATCTTCTTACTTATGGCAAAATCTGACGATGAATAAGATCTAAATGAGGTAACTCTTTTTGATCTCAAAGATGATCTAGATACTTTTCCTATCAATAGACTGAGAAAACTTGCTACTCTATTGAACGACTCTGTTGATGAAATAGCCTCTGAAAACCTGTTAACAAATGAAATGTTGAGTCTGTGTGAGGATGAAAACTCAGCTCTTAATTCTCAAATGTCTGAACTGAGTATCAGAATAGGTATCCTTGAGACTGCGAGTCTGGAACCTAGTGAGGGACCTGGTACCTCTGAGGGTGGAAAGCGAAAACTCAGTAACTTTGAGGTTGAACTAGAAGAGAAACTTAAGGCATCTGAGTCTAAGTTAGCTGCCTCCCTAGAAAGAAAATCTCAACTAATGAATGACTTAAGCAATATCAAAGAGGAACTGAACCACTCTCTCAAGTGGACTGACTTCTGTAAGATCCTCACTAACTTAGCAAGCCAACAGTTCAACAACAGGAAGGGGTTAGGTTGTAGACAAATAAAGACTTCTTATAATCCACATAGTAAATATGTGTCAGTCTCAGACAACCTTCTGTGTATCCACTGTGGCAAAAATGGTCATCTGAAAGAGAAGTGTGAGAAGCCAATGAGAGTAAAAGAAAGTCATAAGAAGTTTCTTAAGTCAAGAAAAGTTGTTGGGAAAAAGAAAAGGGTACCTGGTCCTGGTTACCATTTTAGCAAGAACACTTCACCCCCATAGACATGAAGGTTTCTCATTAAGCTTTTTGATAGTTTTTAGGAACTCCATTTGAAGTGGGTTCCTAAGTCTAATAAGTGATTCTTGTGCAGAAGAGACGGAGCAGTCAATGCTGGTACATGGACAGTGGTTGCTCAAGGCATATGACTGGAAATTCTATAAAATTCCTCTCTTTGGAAGCACACCAAGGTGGTGGTGTGTCATTTGGCGGTGGTAATAAAGGTTATATCCTTGGTACTAGCAAGATAGAAAGGACAACAGATCACTCCATAGACAGTGTGCACTATGTGGATGGTCTGAAGTTCAATCTCCCAAGTGTTTCTCAAATTTGCGACCAAAGAAATGAAGTCAAGTTCATGTCTAATGGGTGTGTTGTTACAAACTGTGCAACCAAGAAAATTGTGATGAATGCAAAATGAGTCAAAAATATGTACATTGCTGATCTTGATTCTATTGAAGGGGACATCCTGTCATGCATGAGTGCTCAAACTGACAATGCAAGTCTATGTCATCGACGACTAGGTCATGTAAGTTCCTTTCTACTTAACAAGCTTGTTGCAGGGGACCTGGTCCGCGGATAACCAAAGCTAAAATTTTCAAATGATAAAGTCTGTGATGCCTGTGCAAAAGGGAAACAAACACGATCATCCTTTAAGGTTAAGAAGGGAGTGAGCACAACCAGACCTTTGAAGCTTCTCCATATGGATCTATGTGGACATGTCAGAATTTAAAGTAGGGGAGGTAAAGAGTATATTCTTGTAGTTGTTGATGATTTTCCCAGGTACACCTGGAATATATTTCTGAGAAAAAAGGACGAGACTGCTGGAATTCTGATCACCTTTGCCAAAGCTATTCAACTGAATGTCAACTCCAAAATTGCTAGTATCAGGTCTGATCATGGCATAAAGTTTGAAAACTCTCATTTTGAAAGTTTTTATGCTGAAAACGAAATCAATCACAACTTATCCGCACCAAGAATTCCTCAGCAAAATGGAGTGGTTGAAAGAAAGAACATGATATTGGTTGATATTGCAAGAAATATGCTCATTAACTCATGGCTTGCTATGAACTTCTGGGCGGAAGCTATCAACACAACATGCTTTGTTACAAATAGGTGCCTTATTAGGTCCATGGTGAAGAAAACTTCTTATGAATTGCTGAACAACAGAAAGCCTTCAATTGCTCACCTTAAACCATTTGGCAAATGTTTTGTATTAAATAATGGAAAGGATGACCTGGGCAAGTTTGATGCAATGAGTAATGAAGGGGTGTTTGTAGGTTACTCCTCCACCAGCAAGGCTTACAATGTGTTCAATAAGCGAACTCTATGTGTTAAAGAGAGCATGCATGTGACTTTTGATGAGTCTGAGAAATATAATGCTCATAAGAGAGACCATGAAATAGAGAAACTGGTCAAAGAAAGGGAAGACAAGGCAATCCAAAATCCTGGAAGCCAACAGGTTACAGAAGAAAATGGTGGAGATCTCACAGGAGTACTTGGTCTCTCTGTCACTACCCAGGGGACTCCTTCTCAAAGTCCAGAAGATGATGATGCTGAATCTGATGCTGATTCAGAAGAAGAGTCGAACAGAAAGTCTAGATGGAAACACCAATCTTCTCATCCACGGGATAATTTTATTTCCCCACTTGACTCTGGAATACAAACTAGATCCAGAATAAGAAATCTAGTGGCATATTCAGCTTTTATGTCATCCATTGAGCCAAAGAATATCAAAAAAGCCTTACAAGATTCAGATTCGGTAACTTCAATGCAAGAAGAACTTCATCAGTTTGTGAGGAGCAAAGTTTGGCACCTTGTCCCCAGACCTCTCAACAGAACTATCATTGGAACAAGATGGGTCATCAAAAACAAACTTGATGAGTATGGAACCATTACTAGAAACAAGTCAAGGGTGGTAGTGCAGGGGAACAACCAAGAGGAAGGGATTGACTATGATGAGACTTTTGCTCCTGTAGCCAGAATGGAAACCATCAAAATTTTGATAACATTTGCTGCTCACATGGAATTCAAGCTTTTTCAAATGGATGTCAAGAGTGCCTTATTGAATGGGAATCTGAAAGAAGAAGTCTATGTCAAACAACCCCCAGGCTTTGAAGATGCAGAATTGCCAAATCATGTGTTGAAATTGGACAAGGCTTTGTATGTGTTGAAACAAACTTTTAGAGCTTGGTATGAATGCCTACCAAAATTTCTTCTTGCAAATGGGTTCAAAAGAGGTAAAATTGATAATACCTTGTTCTTAAAATCCATATGTAAGGAGTTATTGATTGTGCATGTATATGTGGATGATATCATTTTTGGAGCCACTACAGATTTATTGTGCAAAGAATTTGTTGATCTGATGAGTAGTGAATTTGAAATGAGAATGATGGGGGAGCTCACCTTCTTCTTAGGCTTGCAAATAAAACAATCCATTCAGGGTACCTCCATAAGTCAAGAGAAATACATAAAGGAACTGCTCAAAATTTTTTATTTGATTGAAGCAAAAGTTCTTGATACTCCTATGAGAACAAGTGTGAAACTCGACTTGGATGAAGATGGAGTTGAAGTAAATCAGACCATGTACAAGGGAATCATTGGGTCACTTTTGTATCTCACTGCAAGTAGGCCAGGCATAATCTTTAGTGTGTGGATGTGCGTAAGGTTTCAAGCTGCACCAAAGGAATCACATCTAAAGGCGGCTAAATAAATTCTGAGATACCTGAAGGGAACTCAGGACTTGGTCCTCTTCTATCCAATATGTGCTCACTTGAACTAATTGGTTTTGCAGATGCTGACTATGCATGTTTTTTTGTTGATTGAAAGAGTACATTAGGCATGACACATTTTCTTAGATCATCACTGATATCTTGGGGGACAAAGAAGTAGAATTCAATTGCATTGTCCACAACAAAGGCTGAATATGTAGCTACTGCTTCATACTGTGCTTAATTTATGTGGATCAAGCAACAATTGGAGGATTTTGGTGTTCTCACAAATATAATTCCTCTAATGTGTAACAACACCAGTGCAATGAATATGGCCAAAAACCTTGTGCAGCACAAGAGGACAAAACACATAGATGTGAGGCATCATATTATGAAGGATAATAATGAGAAACAAAATGTGGTGATGAAATTCTGCAAGACTGAAGATCAACAGACTGATATCCTTACAATGCCCCTGAGTAAAGAATCCTTCATTAAAAAACAGGATGAGGCTGGGAATGCACAAGATTACCTGACTCTTTGACAAGTTTGCAAAAAATTCTTCCATTTTGATTATGTTAAGGAGGGCAGATATCTATACTTGTTTAATGTTTGTCACTTAAGAATTCACTTCTGGTACCTTAATACAGGTATACACTCATGGTGTGTTTAGCTGAAGGGAAGATCTAATCATGCAGGCAGGGCTGCAAACTGTAAAGGGGACCAGGTCCTCATGAGGTTAGTATCACTTACACTACACTGTCTGTCTGTCAACATCACTGCCACATGTATTTCGCCCATTCACCGTGTCGGTTTCAGACGTCTTTTCGCTTTCAAACTAAAGGTGACTACTTTTGAGGACCCGATACCCTTTTGGTTTTTATATACTACCTCTCTTAGTGAATCGATTATAAATTCTCCTCAAACAATTCTTGTTGAAATTCACTAATCATCTTCTCCATAGTTCTTCTCTTTCTTTCTCAAAATGCCTATCTTTGATTCTTTTTCAAAGATACCTATCTCCCAGGAAGTTGAAAACCATAGTTCATTCAACTTCTCCTTTCCTACTCTGGAAGAATCTCCCTCGACTCCAGTATGTGGAGTTAGTGAAATGGATGAATCCATCACTCCTCCGACTGAAGTCATTGCCTCCCATGTTCTCCCTTCTGAAACTGTCTTGGCATGTTCTCCCACTTTAGTTTTATCTAGTCAAAATCTATGGCAAAACCTAGTGCTGAACCCCACTCTGAAGAAATGGAAGTTGGTTCTATGGTTGTTTCATTCACTATGTCTAAGAGACTTTTTGAAGGGGATTTGCCTAAGGGAAAGGGACCGAAATCGTGTATTCTTGACGTAGGAGCGGAACTGGTGGCAGTTCAAAGCCTGGCCTCACTAAGAGGAGATGTTCAACCCACTCTACTTGAACATGAGTTGAGGTCACCGGATCAGGTCCTTCACAGAAGTTCACCTATGTTTGACCAAACACACAGATCCTTTGATGTTGAAAGTGGCAAGAAGGATGAAGAAGAGGTTTCGTTAAAATGAAGTAAAAGAGGGTGCGATGAGTAAACACCCTCATAATAGATGCTCCCAACTTGAAAATAGTTGAAGGAACTCTTGAGGTTGTTCTTGGTGTTGAGACTGCTAAATGTGCGAACGAGAGAAAAAGAAAAGGGAAGGGAAAGTTGATTGAGACTCACTCAAAAGGGGATAAGAAGAGATATGGTACAAGAAGTGTAACGCATAAAGTAATGGGAAGTGCAATTGCAGCAAATGCAATTCAAATAAAAATAATAAGGAAGAAGAGACAGAAAGGGAAATTGCCTGATGAACCCACATTAACTCATATGCCTATTGAAAACAGTGAGACTGAGTCTGAGGATATCACTAGGTATGTGGTGAAACGAAAAAAGGAAACTGATGATGAAAAGGTTAAATTAAAAGGAAAGCAGAAAAGAGCAAAGAAATCTCTTAAAAAAAAAGAGAAAGTGAGAAAGCAAAAATCTCATGGAAAAAGGAAGAACGTGAGAAGGTAGGAGGACGAACAACCCGTAAAGGGACCAGGTCCCTGGGTTCAAAATTAAAATAAAGAAAAGGAAATGATGAGGGAGGAGCGGATAACAAAAATGGAGCACCAAAAGGTTCTGAATGGCAGAGTCTTCGACCCTGACATTCTAAAAAAGTTTGGTATGTCAAACCTGTTTGATGTTGTCTCCATTCAAGGCTGGGACCATCTCTTTGAACCTCCAGTTCCGTACTTGCACGATCCAGAGGTGCGTGAATTCTTCTACAAAATAGAACTTCTGGGAGGAGGTGGAATCACAACTATATTCAGGAATATTGGAATAGGTTTGGATGAAGAGATACTGGGAATCATTCTGGGGGTGCATGTGGTAGGAATTCGAACAATTGAAGGATGTAAACCATCCAGTGACTTCACAAAGCTTGCTACCAAAACGAGGAGATGCTAAACGTGCAGGGCTCCTTAAGAAGTTTCTCAAAGGGGAATATGAGTTGCTTTTTGAGTTCATCAACAAAGTGTTGGTGCCCAGGACTGAAAAGAGAGCAGTAGCATCCGCTGTTGATCTTTTTCTTATAGAGAAACTTGATGCGCTTGAGGAAATTAACCTCCCTGCCATCATGTTGGAACACATGCACAGAATAATGACCTGGAGGATAGCCAAGCATGGCATTCCGTATGTCTATCTGTTGAGTTTTATATTCAAACATTTTGAAGTGCCTTTGGGTAAAGGGGTAGGTGGTACCACCAAGCAAATGTTCACTACTGCTACCCTGCTGGAATATGAGTGCATTGAGGGACAAGCTAGGGGTTGATCTCAAGTGGCAGATATTCTAAAGAAGTAGGCTACTCTTAAACAAGAAGTAACTGATCTCACTGAGATTCTGAATGACAAGGAGGTTGAGATTGGTAGACTCAAGTATGAATTACAGAAGGCAGTTTCAAGGGGACCTGGTACCAGTGAGGGTAATGAGCAGGTGCTGCAAAAGTTGAGGGATGAAAATGCAATACTGCTGAAGACAAATGCCTCACTCAGTGAGAAAATTAAGACTCTGAATAGGCAACTTATCAAGGCTTATGAGGATGCCAATGAACACATGTCTATGCTTATGCGCACCCTCAATCCCCCTCCCCCTCTGTCTTAAACGTGTCCTGTTTCCCTAGTTTCTTTCTCTACAACTTTGTTTAAACACTCTTGTGGCTTTATGTTGTTTTGATTGACTATAGTGGTCAGTATTTGTGATATAATGCTATTAATGTTTATGCCTTGTTCATGTGTGGTTTAATATTCTCTTTATGCTTACATACACATGTTCTGTGTGGCCCAAGGCCCTGAATTCTTTCTTGCCTTGCATTTAACTTGAATATGTTTACTGCCTCACCTTTTCAATGATGTCAAAAGGGGGAAGTTTTGTTGTAAAGTTGGTTGTGGAATTAGGGACATTGAACTAAAGGGGAATTTTGGTTGTTTTTGTGGCATTGAACTAAGGGTGGGACATTGTTGTTACTGGTGCATTAACAAATGAGGAATTTGTTGTATATTTGAATGAATGTTTTTACACTCGCGTGAGGATCATGTGTAGGTTGTTTGTCATCATCAAAAAAAGGGAAAATGACACTCCTAGATGTTTTGATGAGCTCCTCACAAGTGCAGGGATCTGGTCCTGTGAGACAGGTCGTGGTTTTACTCTCTTGAGCAAGGAGGTTTCCACGTAAAGTTGTGTGTGCAATCTTTACTTTCAGCATTTAGTTTACTTTTGTTATTGTAACTGTGCTGAGGACCTGGTCCCATCTAGACTAGTGGACGCATACATTCCAACATCGCGGATATTGCTGCTTAATGCGCTTGCTGAAAACAGAGAAGCTGCCAAATCATGGATGATATCATGCACCTTGAAATAAGCATTACCAGATTTAACTTTAATCTCTTGGAAGAAAGATCTCAACTATAATTCGTTCCATACTTCATTACCCACATCCTCTAACACCAAGTTTCCTTTTGATGAAAGAAAACTGTGTGCCATCCAGAGAGAAATTAACTTTTCTTTTTTCATTTCGGTGTCCTTTGGGAATATTGCACAATATGCAAAACATTGTCTCAAATCAAGTGGAAGGTGATGATAACTCAGTCTCAGGACATGCAAAATAGTACTTTCATCCTGAGGCAAATTCCAAATCTCACTATCTCTCACATGTTCCCATTCTCTTTCTTCTCTCTTGAAGCGCAAAATACCTCCAAGAGTCTTGGTTGCTAGAGGCACACCACCACATTTTTTCACAATCTCCTTTCCAATAGTCACAAGGTTAGGATTTATTTTTTCGTGGTGCCCAAATGCACGTTGCATGAACAACAACCAACAATCTTCTTGAGACATATTTGACAACTGATATGGTTGCAAAGTTCCCATAATTGATCTAACCTTTTCAAGACGAGTAGTGGTTAGAACAGAAGCGCCACTAGCTCCAACCATCAAGACTGCTTTTAAATTATCCCACTTTTCTTGATCTTCATTCCAAACATCATCCAAAGCAAGAAAGTATCTTTTTCCATTCAACAAATCCTGAAGCTTCTTTTGAAGTGGAGTCAAGTCCATGTCACCAAGAGGCCTTCCTTCAATAGATTCTACAATCGCCTTTATCAACTTCTTCTCATCAAAATCATCCGAGACACAAATCCATATCTTGGGATGAAAATACTCAGTTACTCTCCGATCATTGAAGACCATTTGGGCAAGAGTCGTCTTTCCTAGTCCCCCCATACCAAGTATTGGGAGGACTGAAAGTTCTTGGGCATCACTAATGTTGTTTATCAGAATTTTCACTATCTCATCTTCATCTTTGTCCCTTCCATAAACTTTTTGTTCAGTTGAAACAAAACCTGTTCCAAGTAATGTCCATACGAGAATATTGTTACACTCAAGCTTGGTAGGAGTCAGCAAAAAACAGAAAATATTGAGGAGCAGCAGAAATATGGACAGCTAAAAGTAAGAGCGAGCACAAAGCTTAATAATTATAAACTCAATTATTCCACCATTGAAGTTATTTTGTGAGTAATTTGAATTATCAAAAATTCTTGAATTCAACTTCTTGAAAAAAGTGAAAATTTCATGGCCAAACGCGTTGGAAGTATATAAGTAATGTATAGAAGTATTACCTGAAACATCCATGAATGTTTGAACATCTCTTTGGCGAGTGAAGTCTGTTCGACGTTATGACTACTACAGAGGGAGGTGAGAGTGCTAAGATTAAATATGGAGCTCAATACTTCCAATTTCTTGATACAAGCAAGGGTCAGAAAAACAAGCATAGGGCAATAATGAATGATAGCTTCATCATAGATGATACAACAAAGTATTAACAGACACTTTATATGTATTAGGTGCCTTTTGCTGTTCCTTCAGGTCTCAATTGCATAAATGAGTGTCATATTTCTTTTATTAAAAATTAGGAAGAAAAATCTGTCATTTGTTCAAGTGGACAAAATGCAGGTTACTTTGATAAATCTGAAAAAAATTGAAGATCGTCTATTGTTAAATAGAGCAAAATGGATACAATTGTATAAGTTAATAATAAAGAACAATGTCTAACCAAAAGAAGAATTTCAGAAAGAATAACAGATCAAGACTAACAAATATCTACATTAGGAATGTGAGCAATTTTGTGCCAGTCCTCTCCTATCCCCTTCTCACACCGCTTTGTCAATGCTGGACAGCCATAAATCTGTAAACTAGTGAGGGCTGTTAGGTGCTGCAATCCCTCAGGTAAACATTTTAGCATCTCACAGTTTTGAACGTATAAGTCAGTGAGTGAAGTTAACCGTTCCATCCCTTGTTCGGGGAGACTCTCTAGTGCGCAACAATAATGAATTTTCAGACACATCAAAGCATTGAGGCAAGCCAGGCTTCTTGGCAACTCTCTGAGTTTTTTGAAGTATATAATGCTCAAGGACTCAAGATTTACAAGGCGTTTGAACATCTCTTCTGGGAGAGTAGTTGTTTCGAAGTTATGGTCAATAGAGAGGGACGTAAGAGTGGTAAGCTTGGATATGGAGCTAATACTTGCTGCATCCATTTCCCCCCAGACATCCAATTTCTTGACAGAAGAGAATGCTGGAAAAACAAACATAGGGCAATGCCAAATTTCCATTTCCTCAAGCATGGAGAATTTCTCTTTTCCTTCACTTCTCAGCAGTCCTTTCAGATTTGGAAACCTTTCTATAGTGAGTCGTTTCAAGTATGGGAACTTTAATGTGGAATGACCATCATCCTCTTCAATATACTCCACCTCCGCAGATCCGTTGTATAACTTTAAACTTTCTAGACAAGGCAGCTCTCCAAACGGTGGTAAACGCCAGCAGTTTTCACATTCAATTTCAATAGAGACGACATTTTTCAAAACCGAAGCGTTCATCCAATTTGGAAAATGAAAACCTCTGAAGCCAATGAGCTTTAGTGATTTCAGGTTGGAATGTGGTCTGAGGGCTTCAAGCACTTTTTCATCCAAATTGTTTTCTGATTCATATCCATATGGCCTAATATCCCAACTCATGCATAAATTGTACAATTTTTTTTTGGTAGATAAATTAGCTTCTTTTGCATCCGTATCACTCTTCACTCTCTCAAGATGTGTGATTGAAAGCGAACCATGTAGGTTTAGATTCCGTAGTTCACCAAGTTGATAACCTTTCCTCTCACCCACAATAAAGTAATCTAGAGTCTTAAGGAATGTCAATGATCCTATTCTTGGTGGCATAGAAGTTATTTGACAACCCTTGAACACAAGATTTCTAAGACTGCTTAGTTTACTTGTTTGTTTTGGAATATAAGAAAGTGAGAAACAACA
>JAJOOO010006101.1:0-48581 GCA_029582685.1 Solanum piurae
TTCCAGGGGCCAAGCTTACCACCTGGATGCTCCTTCACCTCCTTAATATATAACTTGTTAACAGAAAGGCTTCCATCTCTAGAGTGTTTCCATATGATAGAATCTTTTTCTGCTGATAACCCATTGAAACCATTGAGAACATGTAATAGCTCAGCCACTCTCCCAATCTCCCAGTCATTTAAATGCCTTCTAAACACAATATTCCATCCATGAATAGACCATACCTCAGCCACTGTTTCTTCCGGAAGGTGGAAAGGGTTATCTGGTACCTGCTGCTAGTGGGAGATTGTTAGACTCCTAGAATAGCTATGCGACGTCGGTACTGACATGACAAGGACTTGGCATTGGACTTGGCATGGGCATGGGAAAACAATGCGGGTGTGCGACTAAGTGTTGGAGTGCAGCGAAGTGTTCAAGATGCTGGAGTGTTGGCTAAGCAGCTTGGATGTGAAAAGACTAAGTATGTTGGAGTGTTGGGAAGGCAGACTTAGGACCAAGGATGCTAGAGTGTTGGCTTGGCAGACTTGGGCATGATGACAACGACAGGCGTATGGCGTCTTAGGGGCATACATGCAAACAGTGGTATTGGCAAGACAAGGCAAGGCAGCGTGCTGACTTGACAAGACAAGGTTGTGGGAACTTGATGAAGGCAAGGCAGGACAGCATGTGGGCTTGACAAGGCAAGGCTGTGTAGACTTGACGATGGCAAGACAAAGCTTGATCAGTGTTGGCACAAGTTGGCAGAATTGAAGAAATAAAACTTAGGCTGGGAGACGGCTGAAATATTCTAAGTATGGGCAGATGCAATTCGGCTAAGGCAAATAAATAATATGTGCTAGGCTCATGTATTGTATTTATTTGAATTCGAATTGTAAAGAGCTGTTAGAGTTAGTTTTATTTGGACAGATTTGGCCATGACATGTGTTAGAAACTTGGCAGTTTTGTAACTGTTTGTAACTGCCATGTGTAGATTTAAAATGGGGTGGAAATTCGGCTAAAGCAAGCAGGAGAGTGTTCTGTCCCTTAGTCGAATTCATGAAGCCTTTCCTTTGCTGAATACATATTAATAAAGGTTGGGATTCATCCTGTAAACGTCTGAGTGTTCCTCAATATAGTACGTTACCTAAAAGTAAAAGAAAACTCTAAGTGTTAGACAGATTCGAGTGTATTGATAGGCTGAAGTTTGCAAGCGTTGCAGGTTGCCGTGCAGTGGTGTTAGACGAAAAAATCGAGCCCATATCAATTGGTATCAAAGCATAAGACGTACGAGATGGTGGCGAACACAGAACTACAAGAATTGGTGCGCAATATAGAGGCATTTGTTGGTATAAGGGATTGGCACGGGACTGATCCTACGTTTTTGGATCTGTTCACCCAAATTAATGGCTTGAGGCCGGAATTTGAGGCATTTCCGACAGAGTTGAATCAATATTTTGTTGATGCTGAAGACCAACTGCTAGAAGGTCTTAATTTTCGTAAAGCAGCAGCACTACAGATCGACGGACTGCTGAAGGAAGACAAAAACCTTCACGCAGAGGTGAAGGTGTTGCGAATGACCGTTGCTGCTTCTAAACCGACGGGTGGGGATGTCTCTAAACTAAAGTTCCCTTAACCTAAGTCTTTCAGTGGTACAAGAAGTGCCAAGGAACTGGAAAACTTCATTTGGGACGTGGAACAATATTTCAAAACAAGCCGAATTGCGGAGGACGACAAGTTGAACATTGCTTCCATGTATTTGTCCAGTGATGCTAAACTTTGGTGGCGGTCTCGGAATTTGGATGATGAAAGTGTTGGTCGACCAAGGATTGATACTTGGGCCAAATTGAAGAAGGAAATGAGAGTACAGTTCCTCCCATGCAATGCATAATGATTTTCACATTCATATATACACAAGTATATTTTTTTATGTATACATCCTTTATATAATTCTATAACATCTTCTGCCTATTGGTTAACTATACGAGAGAGAAACTTAGACCCCTGCAGTCTGGACCTTTTACAGGCAGCTATTGTCTCCTGCAGCAGAAGATAAATTCTTACTACCAAACATGTTTCAAGAATGGATTTCTCCTCTGTATTTCCCTTCTGAGACTAAAAATGAAACTAGCAGTCGGCCTTTCCAGTTCACAATTGCCTCCCAGAAGCAGGTGTTGGTCATGCTGCCACATCACACATGTTGACATCCTATTCTCTGCTACAATGTATTAATTTACGGTAAATATGTATTAATACCCAATTAATAGCTATCCTATCATCCCTAACATCACCAGATACTAGGCTGAAATTACTGAATGTTCATCAGAGCTGCGCCAGAATCAACAGTAACCAGTCTCACCATACCATAACTTCCTTTCTCCTTAAAAACAGGACAATATTGCTTACTGTTAATAGTTACATTGAAGCATATTATTGACTTGAAGATCACAAGATAATCTAAACAAAATAAAACGCTAATTTATCTAATATGATTTACTCAAATACCAACCTGCCATTCTTGAAAGTTGCCTATGTAAGCATACATCACTTGTTGAATAGAGGTTAGAAATAGTACCAGGGGTTGTAGACTCACCATTTGCTGAAGAAGATTCTGGACCTGGAAGAGCAGAAAGAAGGGTTAAAATGCCAAACTTTTGTCCTTGCAACAATTCAAAATACTACAACAAATACCAGTTTACATTAGTTCAATCTTAATGTTATTTCTTTTCACTTATCTACTCCATTCATTTACATCTCAAGTCACTCTAAATGTTCTTTTATCAAAGTCAATACAACAGTCCTTTTCATTTTACTCCTAAATCTATACAACTCAATCCAGGTCAATTTAATGGAGCAGAGGAACAGCATATTTTATTGGACTACATCTTAAATCTCTAATACAACTATCTCCCTTCAATAATATGTTTATATTTGTTATAACTGTCTATGATTTTTCTTCAAGATTCCAAAATTTGTGCAGACTGCAGCCTTTACAGTAACATACAGACATCACTTAACATTGATCCATTCGTACAATTTTTCTGGAAGGTGCCCTATATGAGGTCATTGTGTTTATAACTTTTGAACCATGATTTCTGAGGCTACAAAATTTTGATGAAGCATGACTAGAAGTCTAGAACAATCAATGTGATCCTACTAAAGAAGAATGAAACAAATTCATATGGAAATCAAGTATATATTTGCAAGAAGATAGCACATAGCAAAGACCTCTCCTACTTCTAAAATGGTTCAAAAAGATACATCCACAAAGAGAAGGAGAGGCGGCACCCCCTGAATGCAAACAAACTCAATAGTTTCTAGATCTACTGAGCCATACCTTCGCAGATTCTGTCTTTACATAAAAGATATTTATCTCCTTTCTTTTCGTCTTGCAATTTATGATCTGCTGCATTATTGCCTTCACTGCAGGAGGGACCAGTCCCGCCTTTCTTGCAGCTACGAGAAGCTAACTGAATGTTCCCACGTAAATTTAAGCAATCCTTACACAAACAGAATAAAATTAAATTACAGATCAATATGATGTGATGCTTGGCTAATAGAAATTGTAGAAAGTGGCAGATATGACTTACTGAACCTAAATGACCAAGCTTCCCACAGTTGTAGCAAGATACTTGTTTTGGTCCATAGTCTTTGTAGTCTACGCATAAATGATGGCAAAAAGCTTTGCAAACCCAGCATTGAATTTTCTATCCACATCAGACCATCAGATTCACCATTAGTTTAAAGTGAACATTGTTTACAATTTACTACTTTCAGAAAGAATGTAATCGAGATAACTAACTAGAATGTTTCACCCAAAGGTATTCCCTAGTAACCAATAAAGATGGACTAAAAATCATAAGAGAACGGGGATCAAATCCCAACAGAGGCACACAAAAAATGATTTCCTTCTGTGTTCCTTCTGAGCATGGATCAAACTCTTCTCTAAGCATGATGGGCACTCAGCAAGGAAAACTGGAACCCAAGTGCTACACTAAGCTATGTGTTGCCTGGGGTAGCATGACTTGTAATTTAATATTTATGATTGTTTTCCTCTCTAACTTGACCACTTGATGAAATGTAGATACAGGTGGTGGGTAAATGGCCAATTTTACTGGACAGTTTTCTCTTTTGATAATTGGTGATCTAACCAGTATTTTTGTAATAGGTTTCATAGGTATTGTATTTCATGGTTCATATTTTGGATCTGGTTTATTCTTAGTGTTTTAATAGGTTGTGTCAAGACTCTAATTATGACCCAACTGTTGCCCCTATGTGGGAGGGACATAGCTTGGGGAGTTCCTATCTGTGGGGAATAAAATTATGATCAGCCTAATCCTTGGCTTGTAAAGTTCCAGGGTGCCTGTGCTCGTGAGAGGTTGTAAATACGTGGTGGAATAGTAAAGACGCGTGCAACTTGGCCCAAACACCATGTTATGCAAAAAATAATAATAATAATAATAATAATAATAACAACTGATAGTAATGTTGCTTCAATTCAAAAATAAAAACATAAAATTACAGAATACATAATTATACGGATTTTCTTATAACGCTAAGACGATTTTCTTATTAACGCTGTGCAAATCAAACATTAATATAATAGTCTAAGTAAGAGCTCATAGATTGCCGTCAGTTAATTAGGGAGTGTGGAGTGAATATTATTTGTTTTAGAAGTCTTAAAAGAACAGTTTCCTGAAGTAATGACTCAATAGACAGCATAGCAAGTATAAACAACAATAATTGTTTACCAGACAAGGATTTATGCCAATACCAGAATTAAGTTGATAAACCTCACGTACCTCAAGATCAGTAGAGGAATAACCATCTTTACAAGTGAACATATCATGTCCCGTGTCACCGCATTTTAAACAAAATTCACAAGATTGGGCCTGTAGTATCTGTGTTTTAGCATTCGGACAATCTTTGGCTAAATGACCTCTTCTCTTGCAAATGAAGCAAGCAGTGACCTGGAAATGAAAAATATGGTTTTGTATGAATATCTGTCCCTTGCTACCCCCTCCCCCTCAAAGAAAAGTAAAAGAATAGAAAAGGGAGATAGCATAATATATGTAAGAAAAGTAAGGCCTCAAAAAAGATTGGTAAGCAGGAAGATGAAGCAAATGATTGAGTAAAATGTTGCCTACCACGCAGATTGCTTTGATTTGTCGAACAAGCACGAGTTCATGATTTGCTATTTAACCTAAAACTAGAAAGGAGCTAAGACTAAGAAAAGAAATATTTTTTCTTTCTTTATATTTTGTGAATTCCTTTTTATATGATTATGTTGCAAAACATGCATATATCATATGCAAAAACCAAAAACATGCATGAAATTTATGGTTTGGATGTTTCCTCTTCTCTTATTCTAGTATCGAATGAGTTCTCATATGACAATGAGCTCAAATTTAATGGAGATTTCTTTTTGGAATTTAAAGGTTCTTCTAAGTTTCTTGAACACTCTAATGCTTATGTGAATAGCTTTTATGTGGAAGAATTTGTGGGAGGTGTACGTACTTGAGGATCCTTGGCTATATCATAGAGGTGTTTAATTTGATACATATTTTAGGGAGTTTGTGTCGATGTTGCCATGCGCATTGGGATACTATATTGACAGAAGTAAATTGGAGTTGCATGTATCATTTCCTATGGCATCTAGACGACAATATTGTTGTGCTTATATAAGTTGAAAAATTTATATTGGGATGATGTCATCCACATGCTTTAGAAGGGTGTATTTATGCATGCTAGGATTAATTGGGCTAAGTGAACACATGGTCACCATCTTGTTTCGTTCCTACCATTATTGCTTATGATTAATGAATGTTGTTTACTAGTGCATGTCTTCTTGATTTTGCGAGGTTTAAATTCGAGAATGAATTTTTTCAAGAAGAGGAGAATGATAGCATTCATGGTGGCATACCTCCAGTGAAGGGCTTGGATTAATCTTGGGAAATCAAGAAGATGCTTATCATTGAAGAAGAGCCCAGGAATGAGCCGACAAGATGCTTATTGTAGATCAAGAACCCAATAATGAGCCCAAGAATTATGCCAAGGAGTGGGCTAAGTGCTACACGTATTTCATACTTCAGTCCAAGTCTAATAGGAGTAAGATTGGGGCCACATGGAGCCCAAGAGGAGGGGCCCAAGAAAAGGGTTGTTACATGTGAGAATCAAGCCTCCAAAGGGCTGCAATTAATGACCATAATGGCTTTTTCTCAAGCCTAAAAAACGGTTCAAAAGTCACAAAATAGGTGTGTGTTGGGAGCAAGAATTTGACAGTTTCCTTTTTTGTTAGTTAGTTTTGGGAAAGTTTGACATTATATTTTACTTGTTTTCCTAGTTTAAAGTTTCCTAGTTAGGTTTTTATTATTTGTTATTTCCATAAAACAAGGATGTGAATCCCATGCTATTTGGGATAAGGGTAGATTTTGTATGAACATTATTATTAATATTACTAGCCTCTGGGGTACGTGTGTTGCATGTGTATCCAAGCAAGGACTGATTCAATGTTATGGTTTCCAACACTTCCAATATTGAGCATAAATCTATGTGTAAAAAATCACTAAATTGCAAAAAATAGTCAACATGAACCATGAGTCATTTAGAACAAAATTGAACACATAAAATATGATTTTAAGACATTAATAATAGAATCAACAGTGAGAAAAACATATTAAATAAAATAGTGGCATAACTAAGATTTTCACTAAAAGGGGTTCAAAATATGAAGAACTAAACACACGAAGGTCAACATCTACTATATATACATAAAAAACTATTTAAACCATATGTATAAATAGTGTAATTTTCCGTCAAAGAGGGTTTGAATGAACCCTCTTCTTATCTGACTCCCCCGATAAAACAGATGGGTCAAGAATGATCCTTTCAACTTCATCTCATATCAATTTCCAATAAGATTGTGCTTTGTAATCACAATAAATATAAGTGAATAGATTCATTTTCTAATCAGGGTGGCTTGCATTTTTCCTTAAACTTTTGTGTAACCCATAAAATTATTGTGCCAGGTAACTCTTACAAATCTCTATGACTTCATTGCATTATACGTTAGCTTCTAAATAACTTTAGGAAATGACTGTTCAAATTCATTTTTGCACTGCAGCATATGAATCTGATATATAATTATACATGAAAGGTAACTTTTCAAATTACTTATCCATCTTTTCAAATTAATTAAGGAAATCAATGCATTGATTTTGAAAGAATACATTATACCTGCATTTGAATCTAGTCCATATTATTGAACCATACAAAGTAACCTTTCAAATTCTTAACCTTTTGAGAGTAACTGAGAAAATTAATGCATTTTTTTAAAAGAATGAATTATATTAATTTAACACCTTCTCACTTTTAGTATTTAGTATAATATAATATCATTAAATACTTAATATTTAATTAATTAAATATTTTATAGTATTATGATTGAATGTAGGGTAAAATGGTAATCCAACTTTGCACTTTGGAGCTTCCACTTTTAGTAATATATAATATATATATATATATATATATATATAAGATATGATGATTTAAGAGTTTCTTTTCTTTACACCTTTGGGTGTTGGCAACTTGGGATTTATCTTAACAACTTTATAAGAACGATTCTTCTAGAAGTAAGATTAATTCTTTAACTTGCTATTTTGACTCTTATTTGTGAATTAAAGAAGGTACAGTAAAACCTCTATAAATTAATATAGGTGGGACCATGAAATTTTATTATTTTATAGAGATATTATTTAATCGATAAATTAATATTTATTAATTTAAAGAATGGTTTGAGATTTAATGAAGGTTAATTTGATTATATCAAAATCATTGTATATCTTTCTAATTTATGTATCATATTTATTGATTTCACATATAAAAAAATATTATACATAAAGTACAACAAATACATCAAAATCATTATATCTTACTAATTTCAACCTTGTGATGCTGGGATAATAAGAGCTTTCAAGATGTATTATCATAGCAGATTTTATCGTAGGATATTAGAAGGCAATGAAGTGGGACAAACTGATCCAACATAGATTAATGTTTTGGATGCTATCAATTTTGCAATCCCTGCTTGAACAACAAATGTTCAGCAAGAGACAATGGCAAATTGTTTTTGACACTGTAAAATTCGTTCGGGGGATGCAATCTCAGAGAATTTGAATGAACCCACTTGTGAAAACGTCATTCATGAACTCGAGGTCATGATTAATGATCTCGATTACCACAATAAAATGGATGTCAATAACCTGTTGGATTATCCGAGTGAAAGTGATACATGTTCAGAGGTCCAGAGCTTAGAAGAAATTGTGGATACCATCGAAAAAAGCAATGTTGATGATGAAGTTGAAGATGATACTATATCTTTTGAACCAGTTACGCGTAAGGAAACACTTATCGCATCTAGAAATCTTCACAATTTTATGGTGCAGTTCGAAAAGACAACACCAGAGCTCTTGGATGCATAATAAAAGTTAGAGATGAGCTTCAACTAAATTTAATCTTTAAGAAAAAATAGAACACAATAGAATCATATTTCACTAAATTTTCTTAGATATATTTGTACTTTCAAAAAATTATTAATTTATGATATTAATGGGACCTTATATTTATATAGGGGTCTTCTAAAAATATATCATCTTATTATATTATCGAAATTGGTGATTTTTTCCATTGGCCCAAGTTGGGACCGGAGGAAAATATTATGTTAGAGAGATTACTAATTTATCGAGTATTAATTTATAGAGGTTTTACTGTAATTAGCCTTATAGTAATTATTGTCTCTAATTTCTTCAAAATAGGGATCTAGATCAGTTTATTATCTAAGTTCTTGATTTGACTCTATTAATATCATAATTAGCTTTAATCCGCTAATTTTTGAATACTTTAAATTGAAATTAGGGTTCTTAGCACTTAATTTTGAAATTTGGGGATTTTATTCTCGAATTTCACATATCTTTAATCTTCTTATTTTCGTTTCTGTAATATTTTCTTGTTTTTATTTAAGTAACCCGATTCGTATCAAGCGATCTCCTCGAGCATGGTTTGGAAAACTTATAGCATTGTTATTCAGGAATTTGGCATGGTTCTAAGTGAAGCAAATCATTCTATATATTATCCTCTCTGCTCCAGGATTGTGCATGTACTTTTTTTTTAAAATCGGTAAGAAGGTTTGTGCATGTACTTGGGAGTTTACATTAATGACGTAGTATCACAGGTAATAATGACGAAGGAATTACCAAGTCAAAATATTACCTTCTTAGCACTGCCATACTAAGGATCTTGCTCGACTAATGTACTTCTTGGGCATTGAGGTTGCTCAATCCAAATCATGTTGTTTCACAAATGACATACATAGTTGATATTCTTGAGGTGGCAGGATGATAGATTGTAGACCTATTAGTACTCCAATAGATCCAAATATTAAGCTCCTACCAGGTTAGGGGAAGCCTTTTAGTGATCCCAAAAGATATAAGGAAGCTGGTAGAAAATTGAATTATCTCACTAATACTCGACCTGAGATTGCCTTCCAGGTTAGTGTTGTAAGTCAGTTCTTGAATTCTCCTTATGACCGTCACTGGAATGTCATTATTCACATTCTCATACACATAAAATCTACTCCAAGGAAAGGACTACTTTACGAAGACCGAGAAGATGAAAAAATTGCTGGATATACGAATGGAACTGGAGGACCCTCCTACAAATGATCCACTTTTGGATAGCGTGTTCTAGTTGGGGGGGAATTTAAGGTGTCTTTGAAAATTAAGAAACAAAATGTGGTTGCTAGATCGAGTGAAGAATACGAGCTATGGCAATGGTCACATGTAAAGTCATATGGATCTAGCAACTGTCGAAGGGTGAAATTTGAAGAGATAAAAGAAATGAAACTTGTGTGCTAATGAGATTGCACTTCACATTGCATCGAATCTAGTGTTTCACAAGAGGACCACACACATAATGATTGATTGTCATTTTTTTAGTCATGCGACATCGTCACAAAGTTTGTGCAGTCAAATTATCAACTTGCCTACATATTCATCAAGTCCCTAATCGATCCCAAAACAAATTATATATGTACCAAACATGGTACACAACTTGAGGGGGAGTATTAGAATCCTTGTGAATATTCTAGAATATATGCAAATATAGTAGGTAGCTTAATTTACTCCTATTGTAATTAGGTATTTATTTCCTATCCTTTTAGGTCATATAAACATAGTTATTAAAATCCCAATGGCTTGAGGACAATCAAGTTGAGTGCTCTTTAGTTTCTCTTCCACTTCAAATGTTGAAGTGTGTGACCATCTCATCTAAAAACTAAAGTTACAACTTAGGTTGTTAGAGAGAACACACTTTGATTTACTATATTATATTCTTACCACGCTAGGTCAAGATGAACTCTCTGAGCTAGTTCATAATCAATGAGGCTTGTTTGCTCCATGATCAAGTCCATTTGTGCTACCTTTCCTAAGATATCATTTTTCTTTCTTTCTAGGCTCCCATGACTGGTAGCATTCCATTCCTTGAGCTTTCCTCTCAGAAATTTCAATTGTGTAGCTAGTATGAAGTCAGATCTGCCTAATACTCAAAAGAATTCCACCATTCCCTAATCACTCCTTGAACACTGTTGTCTAGAGCCATCAATTCTCGATTTTGAAATAGGATTTACAATGGTTCCAATCTACAAACTGTAGAATGAAGGGTGAACGATCAGTGAGTCCTGGGCAAAGTGGATTGCCTGATTTGCATGAACGTCTCATCCCATTCTGTAGATAATAGAAACCTGTGTATCTTTAGGGTCTTCCTTTGATCGTTCCCTCTGTTCCAGGTGAAGATCCACCAAATAAAGGTGGATCTATTAGCCCCATGTCCTGGATGAAGTCTGAGAAATCATTCATAGCTCTGGTGAAAATAGGATTGTTGCATCTTTCATGTATGAACCTTGTTGTGTTGAAATCTCCACACACCACCCAAGGACCCTCACAAATACCCCTACGAGCAACAAACTCCCCCAAGAGCGCTCTCCTCTCCAACCTGTTATGAGGGTCATATACTCCTGATATGTACCAAGAGATATTGTTGCTTAAATCTGTCAACTGACTAGTAATGGAGTAAGCACTTGTGTTGACTAGCTCCCCCTTGTAACTTCTTTTATTCCACATAATCACTATCCCCCTTCTAGTTCCAGTTACTTCCTGTAAACAAAATCTACCCATCTACTTCCCCATATTTGACTGAAGAAACTAATGACATCCCCTTCTAGCTTTGTTTCTTGTAAAACAACCACCTCTGCCTACCATTTTAACAACAGCAGCTTCATTACCTCCCTTTTGTTCTTATTGTTCAGTCCCCTCACATTCCAGGATAGAATTTTTAGCTTCATTGATCACCCATTTTTAAAAGCCTTCCCCTAGTTCTTTGTTCACCATCCTTGTATCTAATATTACTTATCGATCCCTGAACCTCCTTTGATTCCCTGTGAGTGTAGTCTTGATGTTTGATGTTAGAATAAGAATATGTTTATACAATCCTATTAGAATAGGAATATGTTTATACAATCCTATTAGAATAGAAATATGTTTATACAATCCTATTATAATAGAAATATGTTTATACAATCCTATTAGAATATGAATAGTAATAGAAATAGAAATAGGAATACTAAATAGTATCCTACTCGGTAAAGGATTGTATTCTAGGGTCTATAAATAGGGTCTCAATGTAATAATGTATAAAACAACAATTCAATAATATTCTTCTCTTATATTTCTCACATGGTATCAGAGCCTCTACGATCTTGGTAAACAATCAAAGAGCTCCTGCTGCCGGCGGGCGGCTATTATCGATATATGTCTCCCGTCCGTCCGACGATTATGTTAGCAAAAGTTGGGTCACTGTGTATCTTTCCGGTGACTATTTTCTCATATCTAATTTGTGTAGCACCATGCCATCATTCCGATGACTACTTTCTTATATTTAATTTATGTAGCACCGTGTCATCATTCCGGTGATTACTTTTCAATTTAATTTGTATAGCACCGTGCCATCATTTCGGTGATTACTTTTTTCATAAATAATTTGTGTAGCACCGTGCCATCATTCTGGTAACTACGTTTTCATAATTAATTTGTGTAGCACCGTGCCATTATTCCGGTGACTACTTTTTCATATTTAATTTGTGTAGCGCCGTGCCATCCTTCCGGTGACTACCTTTTTCTTTTTTTTGCATATCTGATTTGCATAGCACCGTGAATCTCTCTGGACTACTTTTCATATTTAATTTGTGTAGTACCATGAATTTTTTCGAACTATATTCTTATGTCTGAGTTGCATAGCATCATGTGTCTTTTCAGTGACTCCTCAGATTTGATTTGCATAGTTCCATTCGTCTTTCCGGTGACTCCTCAAATCTGATTTGTGTAGGGTTGTGCCATCATTCCAACCCTACCCGTATAATTTTTCTTTTTCAGTAGGGTCGTGCCATCATTCCGACCCTACCCATATTATTTCTCTTTTTTCAATGGGGTCGGTCGCTCCATCAATTCGAACTATCCTATATAATTTCTATTTTCTAGTTGGGTCGTGACATCATTCCGACCCTACCCATACAATTTTATTTCTTAGTTTGTGACCACTTTTAGCCATCAAATCTAGTACTCCGGCATATGAGCATGTTCTGGCCAGTTTTTCGGTGACTTGTTTGATATCGACTCGTCTATTGATTCCAAGATGATCCATATACTTTATACTAGATTTTGAGCACTTACAACGATCGTTGCATTGTGAAGAAGTCTATATGGAGCAACCACCTAATTTTGTTGCTCAGGGGGAGTTTAGTAGCCTTGTATGTTGATTATGTAAGTCACTCTATGGCTTGAAACAGTCTTTGCAAGTTTGGTTTGGGAAGTTCCAAACACATTGAGATTGATTGTCAATTTTGTGAAGTCGAGTGATCAACTTGCAGATATCTCACCAAGCCCCTCATCAGTCCTCGTTTTGTAACAAGCTAGGTACATGAATTGTATGCACTAGCTTGAGGGGGAGTGTTAGAATAGGAATATATTTATACAATCCTATTAGAATAGGAATATGTTTATACAATCCTATTAGAATAGAAATATGTTTATACAATCCTATTAGAATAGAAATATGTTTATACAATCCTATTAGAATAGGAATAGTAATAGAAATAGAAATAGGAATACTAAATAGTATCCTACTCGGTAAAGAATTGTATTCTAGGGTCTATAAATAGGGTCTCAATGTAATAATGTATAAAACAACAATTCAATAATATTCTTCTCTTATATTTCTCACAGAACTATTGAGTTCACCCTTGGTCCCATGTCTCCTTTTGTCAATTTTCGTAAAAAGAGATGGAACATCCCATTCACACCCTTGACAGTGAGCACCAAATTTTTTACTCATTTTTAATACATTCTGGTGGACCCAAAATGTAACTTCAGTTTCTGCATTCTGTTCTCTCACCTTCAATGGTGACTTCTTACTGTTGCACATTGTAATCATTGCCCCCTAGAATCATTGCATGCATGCTCTGATTTTGATCTTCATCCCCTGTTTCTGCTTCTTGAGGCTCTAACTCGAATTCCTCCTGTCCTTGTTCTTCCAGTTGATCCTCCAGGTCTACTGACATAATTGGTGTGACACTGATAATATTCTCTAGCAATGGGGAGATAGAGCCCTCTTCTGCGATCGGGTCTAAGATCTGTATGTGTTCCCCAGTGCAAATTCTTGGCTACAATATAACCTGAAGAGGAAGGTCTGATTCTTGCTTCGATGGCTCTTTTGACAAATTTTTGCACCAATTTCCCCTCAAACAGACTGGTGTTTAATTTTTACTCCTACTGCTCATTTATGAAAATTTGTGTATCAAGGTACCCTTATCTTTCAAGACTTCATTCGCTAGGGCATAAGTTTAGTGTTTTTTACTAACCTTTGATGTCTCCCCACGTGCCCCCTCACATGTTAAATTTTTGAATTTGAAAACCTCCCTACTTAAATCTAGGTTTTCTGACTCATCGTACCCTAGACCCAGGTCTTTCCCCAAAAAGGGTGATTTTCCTCTCTCCTCGGTCTCCTATTCATTGTAAATCCAGTCTCTGCATTTGTTGTCGAACTCGTTCATCATTTCTTTGGTCCACAAGTGTAAAGGAAGACCCAACACTCATATCCAAGTGCTGGAATACTGGCGCATCTTTGGAACACAATCGGATGAGGGAGACCACCAAGATAAGTGCAGCTTCTTTTGCTCCCACTTCCAGTCACAGATCATAGTATATTCTGCCAATATCCTTGTTGGAAAATCGAAGAGAAATTGATGGTCGCAAAGCTCAAAAACTCCGACAGAACTTTCCCCATTGGCATGTGCCCACCTGCAAACAACAGTCTGATTTGGGATCTTTTCCCCGTCGAAACACCCCACCCATCTTCTCAGGATATCTTTGTTGTAGATTTCTGCTGCTCCGGTGGCTATGATGATGTTGCCTTCACTAGAATGAACTGCGATTTTTCCAAACTGCTACTATGGAGATAAACCTGCCAAAGACGTTAAATTTATTTACGCAAAGTAAATGGCATTGTGGTCCCTAAGTTTCCATCTTCTGACTTCCTTTCCTTTAACTTCTGAGGCCTGATGCAGTAAATAACAGATCCAAGATCTGACTTTCCAGCTGATTGTCATGCTTCAAAGAATGTTGTTCCTCGATTCCATCCAGTCAAACCATGTTTCTGAAGGAGTAACATATTTGTGATATTGTATGACTTCTCCCCAGCTCTAAAATAGATCTTGTGGTCCATTTTCTTAAGCAATCAAGGGGTGATTGGAGAAAAAACACAGTTACGAAGGTTTCCGGCTGAAAGACTTATCTTCTTCTATTTCTTGTTCATTTTCTTCTCCTCATTTGTATTAACCTTGATAAACTTAGAGAAGATTGAACGAGTTAGAAGAATAACCAATCATAGGTTGAACCTTGAACATGCGCAATCTCAGGATACCTCATGCAATGCTTTATGAAGTAGTCATACAGGGTAGTGAGATTTCCAACGTTTATTAGTCTTCAATAGTTCAATTATATATTCCGGAAATTAAAGAAACTATGTCAAAACTATCTCAGTACCAAAAAACTGTTGTTTTATAAATATTTTCTGGTGGACTACCAGAAGCATTTGAGCAAAAGAAAATCATTACCCCAGTACCCCAAATTTTAGCATGAGACTGCACATGCATAAACTACCACAAACACCTCCAACTATTGGTCATAAGTATCTCCACTATACTAAATGAGAAGATCTGATCACAGATGATAAACCCCAATGGTCAGGTGCTTAACTAGCTAGTACTTTGAAGAACACCAGTGTTCCCAAGGTATTAAAAACATGAGGAAAAAGATAAGTCAAGTTTTAAAACATCTAACAAGAAAGATGAGAGAACGAAATCAAATGAATGTTAAACTTAGTCAATAGATGGCAATCGCATTAAACATCATTGTAGAAACAACAAAATAAAAGACGGAGAAGAAAGAGCATAAGGAGAACTCAATATAATCAACTTGAGAGAGAGAGAGGACTCCATATAATTGGAAAGGTTTTAACATATCATTTTGTATTTTCCCACCACGGTTAGACGCTATTGTTAAGGTTTTTTATTCTAAGTTACTTCTTCAAGGTACCAGTAAAAGAAAAGTTACTTCTGTAAGATTCAAGGGTGCAAAGAGAAACCAAGTCCTACGTTAAGTGTTAACCCAGCTGTTCATTTCCTAGACATATACATGTCCAATGGGTAGAACATAGATGTGGATATATCATTTGGAACCTTCAAATACACATCAGAGCTGCATCAAATTGATCATACCAGTTTAAAACAGGTGGAAACTCACATCCACGTAACACGGGTAGGACGGGAGAAATAACTAAAAGGAAACCCAGGGAAAAGGTATGTTCCAAGTGTCGACATAACTCACATTGAAGTGTTTGGTCGAGAATGGTAAATAATATCATAAAATTGTGAAGCAGCTTAGTACGATGGTGAAACTGGTGAAACAATTGTAACCAGACCTTCTTGCAATATTTTCCATTATGCCCAAAATGTCCGCAGAGAAAGCATCGCCGTTTCTTCTTTTCAAGAGGACTACAACCTGCTGCTCCATGGTTTTCTTCACCACATATTTGGCATGCTTCCCATATGCTCCCTTTGAAGTCAGTGTTATCAAAGGCGCGCTTTAAGTGCGCTTAAGCCCTAAAGCGAGGCTCAAAACGTGTTGAGCGCTTCGCCTTGCTTTATGTGCGCTTCACTGTCGTCATCAAAGTTTTAAGACAAATTTTTCCTTGTCAATGAGCCTCTTACGAAGAAGTGACACTAAACAATTGATATTTCACTTTATCATTAAAAAAATTCAATTTCTTTGGTCATATATTTGTCATTCATGTTTATAATTATTAGTCTTGGACTAAACATACACATTTTATTTTTTTCTCCCTTTGCGCCTTTTTCCATTAAAGCCCGCGCTTTATTTGCGCTTTGCAATAACTAAAAGGAAACCCAGGGAAAAGGTATGTTCCAAGTGTCGACATAACTCACATTGAAGTTTTTGGTCGAGAATGGTAAATAATATATATCATAAAATTGTGAAGCAGCTTAGTACGATGGTGAAACTGGTGAAACAATTGTAACCAGACCTTCTTGCAATATTTTCCATTATGCCCATAATGTCCGCAGATAAAGCATCGCCGTTTCTTCTTTTAAAGAGGACTACAACCTGCTGCTCCATGGTTTTCTTCACCACATATTTGGCATGCTTCCCATATGCTCCCTTCGAAGTTAAAATATCTTGGGGGCCGCTACAAAAATTGGTAATGATATGCTATCACAGTTGTTGAAAGCAACTATTTAAACATGACGTCTGAATTTTAAGTACACTCACCAGAAGTCTCTGCAACACCACACTTCCCTTTTGTTCAAATAATTCAGTCTCCAACACCATCACTTGTTTCACATTTGTTTCAGCATGCACCTGCAAGGCACTCTCCTTAATAAACCTCTAAAATCAATTGCCAAAGGCTCGAAAAAATCAATTTTTTTTTTTTTTTTATTTCAAATAAAAAAAGAAAAGAAAGAGAAGCTATTAACTTTCAGCACATCATTAAGTTGCAAGCAGATGATGAAATAATAGGCTAGTAAGGGGTTAGGATAATAATTGGCACCTAAACTATGTTTCTTCCGTTTCAATCCAGTACTATTAAAATTACAAAAAGGTGCGAAAAAATTAAAATATGAGGCTGAATATCTTTCAATTTCTGTACCTGACTGTAAATAACAGCAGCAACATGAATTTATGTTCCATCGACTCGGCTACGTGTATAAGTTTAAGTGTATTGCAAGAAATCTACACAAACACACACCCATGCCGGAAGAAACCCCCAGAAAATAGCTAAGTCTAGACAAAATCCTGTAGCTACCTAGGCCTCGTAAAATGTGCCTGGGAACATTTTTTTTGTGCTCAAAAATATTAGATTGATTTTTTGTAATCATGTTCAGAAACTAAAATTTCTTGAGGCTTCTAGCTGACTTAGAGGAGATACAGGATCACAGAGCACTAGAGGAAGAAGAAATAACCTCTAGATTAGCACTTAACATGGAGTTTGAAAACATAGCTAAAAGGGCAGAGACTACATGGAGGCAGAGGTCCAGGGAAGTGTAAATAAAGCAAGGAGAAAGAAACACCGGTTTCTTTCATAGAACTGCTAATGCACAAAGGAGAATAAACACAATTGCCAAGCTGAAAGTGAGGGGAGATCTTGACTTAATCAGAAGAGGTGCAAGAGGAGATAGTAGATTATGAGGAAGCTTACTCAGAGTCAGAAGATTGGAGACCACAACTTGATATAAGGAATTGTCCCATAATTTGAGAAGAGGAAAATAATTAATGTTGATGGCAGTCTTTGACCAACAGGAAATACTGGAGGGCATAACAGCATGTGCAGGTGACAAAGCAGCAGGGCAGGATGGATTCTCCGTGGCTTTTTTTAATGAATGTTGGGATTAGACAGCTGTGATTGGTCCAAAGGGCGGGTCACAGACAGATTTTTCGGTTATCAAAAAAAAAAAAACTAATGATGAAATGGCTATAGAAATTTGTAACAGGGGAAAATATGCTATAGAAGGAGGTTATCAGGGCAAAATATGAAATGGAGGATTAGTGGGTAGCAAAGATGGTGGTTATGCATTTGGAAACCCCTCAGAAACCTTTGACCATTAGTTCTATCTAGAATTAGTTTTATGGTGGGGAATGGTTTGAAAGTGTCATTCTGGGAGGACAAATGGATAGATCATAGACCCTTAAAACAGTTATACCCAGGCATCCACATTTTAGGCCTTCAACAACAGGCAATTGTGGCTGAAATGTGTACAGGTCAAGGGTGGAATCTGCATCTCAAAAGAAATTTGAATGACTGGGAAATGGAGAGGATAGGTGCTTTCTACAACACAATAGCACCTTTCAGTAACTTAACAGGGAAGAGGACACAGCAGTGTGGAAGATAGGCAGCAATGGGATTTTCACTGTCAATTCTGCATATCGAGATCTAATTGTCTTAAATAACAGGGAGGAGAATTGGTCACGGAAGATGATATGGAGGGTTAAAATTCCATACAAGGTAAACTGTTTCTCTTGGCTGCTGGCTAAGAAAGCAGTGCTGACACAGGAAAATATGAAGAAAAGGGGGTTCCAACTTCGTTCCAGATATTGCTTATGTTGGGAACTAACGGAGACAGTCAACCATCTATTTTTACATTGCAAATGGGTAGATCAGCTTTCGGGGATCTTTATCAGCTTAAGAAAGATAACATTGGTTAAGCCTTGGAATATAGAAGGTGTTCTAAAATGCTGGATCAGTGTGGGAAATGCTACTGAAAAAGGAAGAGAGACGAAAGATTGTCCCAGCGTGTATATGGTGGACAATGTGGAAAGAAAGTAATCAGATATGTTTTGAGGCAAGCAGAACAATTTACAGAATTTTAAGATGAATTGTTTAGCTCTTTATTACTTTTGGTGTAAACAGGAAGTGCTAATGCAGCCAGAAGATATTTTTGATGTTTTAGACTATTTGTAACAAAAAGTACAAATAGGAATCCAGTGATATAGACGGTAATACTTTTAGGGGGGGAATTCATTTTTTGATGAGCATACATGTGGATATATAGATGAAAAGTTACCATTCTAAAAAAAGGGAACCCTAGTGCTGCAAGCGAGGATAACTCGCCTCAAAAAGGCAGCAATGGCTCTAATACCATGAGGATTTCAAGGAGAAGAAAACGCTTCTTTCTACTACTTGATGAATTTCCATCCCATGAGAATGGGTACTTATACAATAAGTCCTACGACTAAATAAGGAAAGAAATATTACATAATCAATTACCATCAATACTATATCAATTCTTGATCAATTTACTCCTATAATTATGCCAGGAAATCAATATACAGTAACCTTAACGAAGCCTATATCTCCAGACATTCTTCAACTATAGAGTAGGATATACACAGCTCACTGATTGTTAAAGACTCCACCAAGTCACCGGCTATTCTTCTCCAGATTTTGGTTGATTATACACTTTCACACCATTAGCCTACGAAAGATATTAATGTAGAAGATTCTCTTTAAAGCACCAAAAAATGTTATACTCAAAGTAAATACTACTAAATTGTGTGGTTACAAAAAATAAGTAGATATTTAAAAGTGTATGAACAGAGATCTTTTTCATCTCTTCCTTATAGTTCTGCTATATTTTCTTTGCCTTATTCATAGGTCCTTGATTGAAAAGAATTTGGAATCATAATTACTATAATTGGGAACTTAGTTCTTCTTTTCCTATTGTTAATGCCAAGATTCGACACAGATCAACTGAGGATCAAAATCCAAGTCAAAAAACAAATCCTTGAAGCTAGTTTGCTGCAGGACGATAATCGTCTTCATAGTGATGGATTAGGCCTAAAATGGGCTTGGCCAGTCAATTAAGAAGTTCTTTGGCAAAGATCATGCCGAGAATGGGCTGTCCAAGAAGATAAATTCAAGAGACAGCTATAACCCAATTTAGCATGGTATATGAGAGTTACCGCATTTGACCAAGTTCAAGGAAGCTCTTACAGTTGGAGGAACTAGTTAACAACTAAGTTCTCACAGATTGTAATCGGATGAGTGTTTCTTGGTAAGATAATACAACCACTAAATTAAGGATTCAGCCAATCCAGCCGCCTATCAAGCATAAGATATTAGGCATTGTTCCAAATATAGAAGAATGATGGAAGAAATCTAGCAGAAAGCAGCCAAGGGGGAAAGGGAGCCCAGCAGCTAGCTTTAGTGTTTATAAATAGGCTAACTGGGTGCACATAGTAGTGGTCATCATCATCCACATCCAACATATAAAGTTTCTTGTTATCAAAAAAATTGAATTCTCCCTGTTCAATTTGAAAAACTCACTTTATTTACAAGTGTTTTCACATTCCTTTAATGCTTTTTTTAAGTTTTAACACCTCATGAATTTACAGAACTTTTAGTGACACCTTGGCCTTTTAGTGTTGATTCTCCGACAGTAACACTAAGAATCAACTCAACAATAACACTAAGAACCAACTCAATGGTCCATAGAAATATCATATACTGTCGGAGAGTTGAATTTCATTACTTCCGAAATCCTGATGATGGATGTGGAGAGGTGTGTGAACAGAAAGATTATATCAAAAATCCACACTTCTGCTCGTCTCAGCCTTCACATCTAGTATACACTCAAACAATGTAGGCTCTTTGTCTTCCTCACGGGACGTGGAATTCAGTCAAAAACTTAGTAATAGTTAACCCACTCAGTAACAATCGGTAAAGTAGCACCCTAAGGAAAAAGATATCTTCTCATTGCCCTTGGGCGAGTTGGCAACGACAGTAGTACATGAATAATAGCCTTGGAAAGGAAATGGCATCAAGATGCCGAAGGATACGTGTTCTTTGTTAGTAAAGGAAGACACTGATTTTGGGGCCATTATATGGGCAATCAAGGAGCTACAATTTTCGAATAAGGAACTTAGGCAAATGCAAAGATGAACAGGGTTTTCGCTCTCCCATTGCCTCTTCTCTTATATAATGGGGAAAACAAAGGAAGGTCCAAAAATACTTAACCAAAAAGATATGCAGAGATCTAGATGAATTTATTTTCTCATAACGCGAGACCTACACGAATTTAAATGGACTTAATAGTTATCTCTTGGGAACACCCCAAGAATTCAATTCATGTCTGACTCTTAAGTACAATAAGTCATCCTTTTTGACTGTGAACAAAGCTAAAAGTCTTAGGAGCTAGAGTGCAAATGGCAAAATTTGATGAAGATGAACCAAAAATTAATTCAATGAATTCGAAACCCAAATCTTGAAACTACCAACTGAATGAATCTTGGATGAATTTCACTTAAAATAAACTAGGGGTTTTCAATTAAACAAGGCCAAGATCATGCCAAAAATTGGAGCAAGTCCAAAGGTTGGCCATATACAAGAAGGAGAAACCTACAAAATATGGTTCTCTCCAAAATACACTCAATCCTCTATACAAACAGGAACAACATGGGTGCACCAAAAAACTATAAGGGATCGATTACTACTCCTCAATTGAGCGAAACTCACCTCCACCCCTTCAAATCTCTCCTATTTTTATCCTTCCAGATGACCCACACTAAAGCAAGAGGAGTAACATTCCAAGCTTTGTGCCTTCTTTTCCTAGGTATATAACCTTTATATGTCATGACAACTATAAGTGATTTTAGGAACCTATAGTCATGAAAGTTCATCCCTTAGTGCAACTGTTTGAAAGGTGGAAACTTTCACGGGTTATTAAGATTCCCCAGATAATGTCTGCAGTGTTCAATTATTAGCTTGTACAATATTACCTTCATCTCTTAATCATTTTTAAAAACCTCGAGGTTGGTTTAATTCTTTCAAGTCTTTATCCCATATATCCAACACAAATTAATAAAGTGAAGTATGCTCTCTTTGAATTTCACCAAGTGAATTGGGAAACTAAAAGGAAGTCAAGCAAACAAATAGATGCAATAATTCTCATAGTTAGAATTCAAATTTGTACAATGAACTCCTGATACCTATAAAACATATACTCCTTGCACGGGTAAATCAAAGCAAGGAGCCCTACCCTGTAAATTTGAAATACTATCAACCATGAAAAAAGGTGACTACCCCACTGTGAAATCATGAAACCCCAAGTGAAATCATTGAATAATATATTCTATTGCTCGAGTCCTTTCCCTGTGAATGTTTTTATGATCTCTTTCAAACAACAGCTTATATAACCTTAACGTTTCTTTAACTAACAAAAGCAAGGTTTTCTACTTAATTACAAAATGAGAAGAAAAAAAATCGGAAGAAGAAGAAAAACTTACATGAAACATAAGAGGCCTTCCACTCGCCTGACTGTGCGGTTAGTGGGATGGCGCTGACCGGAAGCTGACGTGTGTTGACGGAAATTACAAATAGTGAAAGATAAAGGGGAAAATAGTAATTTTAAATTAGTATTGTCTTATTGTGATTTCATCTTTGTGTTATGACTTAGTGCCCGTTTGGATTGACTTATTTTAGGTTTTTTAAACCAAAATAGTTTTTAAGCAGTTTTGAAGTGTTTGGATAAAATTAAAAAGTATTTATAAACACTTATTTTAAAGCCAAAATAACAAAAATAAGCCAAAAGTCGTAAGTTAGAAATCCTAACTTATGGCTTTTGGCTTATAAGTCATAAGCCAAAAGTCAATCCAAACAAGTCCTTGGGAAGGTGTTTAGTTAGGTATTGATTTTTGGTAGTATTTGACAAACATAAAAAGAAGGGAAAAGGGTCAAAAATACCCCTCAACTTTGGTTTATTATTTGATTTTACCCTCGCCGTTAAAATAAAGTTAATTTTACCCCTTCCGTTACTATTTTCACCAAAGTTACCCCTCATTAGACGGAATCCCCAAAATTGACTCAAATTACTCGAATTTTAAAAAAGACCCTATTCCCTATTTTTAACCTAATAACCCGACCCCTCTAAGATAACCCGATTAATCCAATTAACCCAATGCCCTGTTACCCGACCCCTCTAGGATAATGTTTTTGATGTATCTTTCTGAATCGCCGATTCGAACTCCGAAAGCATTAGTCAAGCGGCTTCATCGAGTTTCACTAGTGAAGCCATCGCCTGAGATTTAACAATCTCAAACGAATTGAAGCTGAAAATCAACTCGATTTCATCCCATAGCTCGGAAATTGAGTTGTAGAGATCGAGCACAGTGAACATTTTCTCTAGAGATAATTTCTTATACTTTGCTACCATTTCTGGGAATGCAAAAAGAGTGATAGCACTTTCTCTAGCAATTTCAGAGAAACATGTTTCTCTGATTGCATCAGAGGCAGAGAAAACGTGATCGCACAGAATCTTCTCGCCATGGAACAGAGTACTCACTGTTATTTTCACAACACCTAACCAATTCTTCGTTTTCTACTCCAACACTTCCCAATCCATTTTCTGAATCTATGAGGAAGTTAACTTTTCTACGCCCAAATAATACAACGTCTCATCGATCACTGATTTTCGATTAAGATTATAAATCTTAACGCACTCTTTTTCTTCTTGGGAGAAAAAAAGATTATCTAGAGAGAGAATGGGTAAATGGGAATGGGTAACAGGGCATTGGGTTAATTGGATTAATCGGGTTATCCTAGAGTGGTTGGGTCATTGGATTAAAAATAGGGAATAGTAGGGTTTTTTTTTAAAATTCGGGTAATTTGGGTCAATTCAGGTCAATTTTGGGGATTCCATCTAATGAGGGGTAATTTTAGTGAAATTAGTAACGGGAGGGGTAAAATTAACTTCATTTTAACGGCGAGAGTAAAGTCAAATAATAAATCAAAGTTAAGGGGTATTTTTGACCCTTTTCCCTAAAAAGAAAACTTAAAATAAGTTAAAATTGATTTAACGAAAAAGGCTCAAAAATACCCCTGAACTATCAGAAATAGCTCACATATACCCTTAAACTATATTTTGGCTCAAAAATACCCTTCCGTTAAAGTATTGGATCACATTTACCCTTACTATTAACAGAGGTGTGTTAAGTGCCATGTGGACGCCACATGGATGCCACGTGGATGCCACATAAGCACCAAACAACTCTCACCTCCACATAGACTCATACATCCTAATTACTATTTTGCCCTCATTTCTTTTGGGACATACAATTTGACTCACTCTCATTTCTCTAAAATACATTTCCCCTCTTTCTCTCTTATACGATTTCTCCTCTTTCTCTCTAATACGATTTCACCTACAGTTTCAGATTTCCTCTCATGGACGCCATTCCATTTCAAAGTTGATTTCACCCCTTTCTTCATTTCACTGCTAGGGTTCGAAGTGGATTTTGGTGGCTATAGGTTAGTAAATCTGTTGTTCTTATTTCGCGATGGTTCTAGTTTTGCGATTCCAAAGATGTTTTTTTGGTTAGGGTTGCGACTTTGTTTATAATATTTTGGTATGTTAGATTTAGGGAAAAATTATTTGTTTATTTGAGTTAAGCAAAGAATCTTTTGTTTATTCCTCTCTAGGGTTCACAAATTTCCCTCATTTCGTGGTTGAATTTCAAAATTGATTTCGCGGCTGGTTTTCAAAGTGATCTTTGTGGCTGTAAGTTAGTTAGTCTTTGTTCTTATTTTATTATGTTTATGATTTCAAAGTTGTGGATAGTTAGGCTTTGCGACTTTGTTTATAATATTCTGGTATGTTAGATTTAGGGAAAAATTATTTGTTTATTTGAGTTAAGCAAAGAATCTATTGTTTATTCCGAATAGTTTAAACTATTACTAAAAGTTTTGATCCTTTTCTAGAATATAGTGTAAGGGATATTTAAGAAAGGCGTGTGGTTTAGCTACATTTTTTGTAATCTTTTGAGAATGTTGTCTCGTATGTTGTGGTCCTATTCTGTCAAGGTTGGATTTAAGGAATACTTGAGTTAAAGTAGTAGTATTTAATGGACTAGTATATGAATATATATATATTGTTTAGTCCTAGTCTGAATTTGATGTGTGTGGTCCCAAATTCCTCTTTTCATTGTTTATTATTCTCTTTTTGTAATCTTTTGAGAATGTTGTCTTATATGTTGTGGTCCTATTGTTTATTATATGTTGTGGTCCTATTGTTTATCCTAAATGCCCTCTGTTTATTATGGCTTGTTTATTATGGACTGTTTATTATGAAATAGTTGAATATACTACTATTTGCAGCTTAAAAAAACTAAAGACAAGAATAATCAAATGGAAACAAAAAGGAATAGTTTTTTCATATGAGGCATCACTTCATTGAACAAGAAACATAACAGGAATAGTAACTTAAAAGGAGATGAGTCATTTACTTGTCTAGTTGTCCTACTATGTACAAGAACATTGTAGCAGATAGACTTGACAACTTTCAAAACACTTGCAAAAGTTAACAATGATACATACTACTACTAGACCTCACTAAATTACCACTATATCAATGCAACCCCAATACCTAAGGTTCCAAATGTCCTTTTTCATTATTATATTTATGTTGTATTAAACATGTGCCCCACTATATATTTTTTCTTTCTTTTAGTTTAGATTCCTAAAGTTTAAGACATGTTTGTTCACATTTTTTTCCACTATTATTTATGTTGTAAAACATGTGGCCCCTGTATGTTTTTTTCTTTCTTTTAGTTCATTTCTGCATAACAGTCAGGACTTGGTCCTAAATGCCCTTTTTCATTATTTATTATGACCTTTTTGTTTAGAGCTTTTATATCTATTATTTATGTTGTATTAAACATGTGGCCCCTATATGTTTTTTCTTTCTTTCAATATAGATTCCTAAAGTTTAAAGCATGTTTGGTCATATATTTTCCCACTATTATTTATGTTGTAAAACATGTGGCCCCTGTAAGGACTTGATGTGTGGGGTCCCAATGCCCAAGTGTAATGACTTATTTATTGTGTATCTTATTCATTTATGTTTGTTGAGTTATTTTCACTCCATTCTTTATGTTGTAATAAATTTGTGGTCATTGTTTGTTTTTTCTCTTTTAGTATAGATTTCTAAAGTGTAATGACTTATTTATTTAGCTCTTGTGTGTTTGTGTTTCTTATTCATTTATGTTGCAATAAACATATAGCTTATGTGTGTTTTATAGCAGTAAGGAGTTATTTAGCTCATCTATGTTTGTGTATCTTATTTATTTATGTTTGTTGAGTTATTTTCACTCCATTCTTTATGTTGTAATAAATCTGTGGCCACTGTTTGTTTTTTCTTTCTTTTAGTATAGATTTCTAAAGTGTAATGACTTATTTATTTAGATCTTATGTGTTTGTGTTTCTTATTCATTTATGTCTGTTTTTGTCTGCTTTTCTTTCTCAGTTTAATATGAAAGATCTTTTGGTTGACCTTATGTTGCATTATGGGGGTAAATGGATTACAAAACTACTACTAGTATATGACAAGAAGTATGTTGCTACTAGGAGAGACACTAGTGCAAATCTCTTAGACTATGATAAGATAGTGGAAGAGTACACAAAAAACTTAGGATTTGTGCTTGTGAAACAAATGCTAATGAAAGGGCCTTCTGGGAAATTTTACTTGCTTGAGGGATCTGAAAGAATTAAGACATTCCAATGCCTATTAAATGAACAATTTAAGGTGGTTCATTTCTTTGCTGTGGATGATTTTGAAGAAACTGTTTCTGCACCAAATATTATTCACCATAGTGAAGCATACTTGGTAGAGTGTGAATATGGAACTGATGCTGAAACAGAAAGTGCTTGTAGTGATGATGACCAGTCTAGTGATGATGAATATAACTTTGATGAGTTAGAGCTTATTAAGATGCAGAAATATAAAGAAGTAAATGATGATCTCAGTCACTACAAAGAACTTCATCCCTCCATGACTTTCAAGGACTTAAATGAGGCAAGAAAAATTGTGAATTTGTATTCTCTTGCAAATTTCAAGCCTATAGTAGTGGAAAAAAGTGACAGAACTAGACTAAGGTATAAATGCATGATTGTTTGTCCATTTGTCCTGCTTATTTCACAAGATGGTAAAGGTTCAGGTTTTAAGGTTAAAAACACTGAAAACAAATCACAATTGTGAGGATGCATTTTTAAATCCTAGAGCTTGCACAAGTACTTAGTACAAGCTAAAGGATATGAGAAAAGACTTGAAGGATCAGTTCAACTTGAATGCTAGTACCTCTAAGTTGAAAAGATCCAAGAGGATGGCTCTTCAAAATTTGCAGGGAAGTTTCTTAGATGATTTCAACAGAATTGAGGCTTATGCAAATGAGCTTAGGCTAAGCAATCCTGGTAGTGATATTGTGATCAATTCATCAAAGGATGCATTGGAACAAGGTAAAAGAAAGTTCCTTAGGATGTACATCTGCTTTAATGCTATGAAGTTGGGATGGAAAAAAGGTTTGAGACCCTTTATTAGACTAGATGGGACCTTCTTGAATGGTCAATGCAAGGGACAACTTTTGGTGGCTATGGCACAAGATACTCAGAATTGCTTCTATCCATTGGCATGGGCTGTTGTTGATAAGGAGACAACTAGGACATGGATATGGTTTCTACAACTGCTAAACAATTCATTGAATTTGAAAGATGGTGAAACTATCACCTTTATGCCTGATATGCAAAAGGTAAATAATTTTTTCTGTTTATTCGAATAATTTTTTCTTTTTTATATAACAGTTTGTAACTATATATTTATTTATTTGACATGTACAGGGACTGATAGAAGCAGTCAAAAATGCCCTTCCTTTGTCTCACCACGGGTACTTTAAGTTGCTTTGATTATTTTGTTCTCTTGAATATATTAACTAATTGTTCATTTTTATTGATTATAGGTATTGTGTTAAGCATATTGAGGCCAACTGGATGAAGAGATTTAGGTCAGGAAAGATGAAGAAACTGGTCAAAAAGTGTTGTCAAGGATTTGCTTAGGTATCCACCACAGACATGGTGCAGGGCATAATTGGATACTATATGCAAAAATCAAATGGTGGATAATAATTTCACAGAGTCCTTCAACTCTTGGATCCTGGAAGCAAGAGGTAAGCCAATCCTGAAAATGCTTGAAGATATAAGAATCAAGATAATGAACAGGCTAAGAGAGAAAGAAGAGGATGCAAGCAAATGGACTACTGATTACAGTCCTAAGTGCATGAAATTGTTCACTGCATACATGAGAATAACTCAATTATGTAGTGTTGATTTCAATGGTGATCTTGGATATGAAGTGTCTGAGGGTGAAGATAGGCACACAGTGAACTTGGTAGAGAAAAAATGTATATGTAGGTCATGGCAGTTGACTGGAATTCCATGCCCGCATGCCATCAAAGTTATGTTGTACCAGAAGATAAAACCAAATAATGAAATTAATTGGTGGTACAGTAAGGAAGCTTACTTGATAACATATAGGGCAAAGTTGATGCCTACAAGAGGTGAACAATTTTGGAATGTATTGCCAGAACATGCAATGGATCCACCTGACCTTGTGAAAACAGTGAGAAGACCAAAAACCAAAAGAACTAGGAAAAAAGATGCAGCAATTAAAAGAGTTGGAGAATGGGCTCACTCAAGAAAAGGAACTAAAATGACATGTAGTAAGTGTGGTGAAACAACTCACAATGCAAGAACATGCAATGTAAGAACATTACTCATTTACATATCTCAATGTTATTAGTACTATGTAGTTAACTGCACATAAACATTGTATTTTCAGTTTGTTGAAGGAGAACAATGGGCAACATTGAAGAAAAAAAGGGGCAGAACTGAGGAAGAGTCTGAAGAAGAACCTGAAGAAGAGGTTTAAGAAGCCCATGGAAAAGATTATGATGTTAATAGCTCAGCCCCTAGACCAACACAAGATGAAGAATACCATTTCATTTCCACACCTGGACTATCACAACAACAGTATGAACCATTTGGACCTGCTAGAGAGCCTGAAAGTGATCCAAATATAAGGCCTCAAGTCATATCTGAAAATCGCACAAAACTGAAGATGAGGATGAATCAACAAAGAGCAACTGGAAATAGAGTTATATATTTTAGAGGTGATCATGCTGGAATTAGTGAGCCTACAGATTTGCCTTACTCACCTACTAAGCTCACTTGGAAAGGAAAAGAAGTTGTCACTGGCAATCAGCTAGAAAGAGAGAGATAGAAGAAGGTGGGCAAGTTGAAGACAAAAAAAGCTAATGGAAAATCCCAGATTTGAAGTGTTCTGGATAGTGCAAAAAATTGTCTACTTTTGTTTATTTTTGCTTGAAGTTGGTAAATGCAAAACAATGCATGTGTTTTGTTTATTTTGGGTTGAAGTTGGTAGATGCAAAACAATGAATGTGTGTGTTTATTTTTGGTTGAAGTTGGTAGAAGCAAAACAATGAATGCTTATGTTTATTTTGGGTTGAATTTGGTAAATACAAAACAATGAATGCTTCTTCTTTTTTTTGCCTTGAAGTTGGTATTAAGTTATGAAGTTTGGTGAAGAATTAATGTTTCATTTTTGTCCAGATTTTTGTGATGTTTATTTCCAGTCTTTACTTAATATTTGGTAATGCATTTCTTATTATTTTGGGTTGAGTTTGGTGAAGATTTTTATTACTACTTACTGTCCAAATTTTGGTAAGGACAGTAAGGTTCTTTACTTATTATTTCCAATAAGATTTTTATTACTACTTATTATTATGTTGGTAATGCATTATGATTCCAGTTTTAGTTAGTGATGGTGAACATATATTCAGTTCTATATTATAGCATTTTCAATGTTTAGTAGTTCCTCTACATGCCCTTAATTAATAGCTGGTGAACATATATTCATTTTCTATTACACTAGTAGCATAGTGACTGATATAGTCATCTGTGCAGTCCTTTTTAGGCATACTGAAGTTATTGCATATGTTCAATATGGATATGGATTTTCCTCAACGTGCCAAATTCAGTATCATTAAGTGGGTCTTCACCCCTTGACCATTGTAGAACAACAATATTGTTTCACGGCCATAAGAGCGACCAAATGAACATGATGATAGTCATATCCACTTTCTGTCACAATAAGATACGATGACAGGAATATCCATATTGACAAAAGCAAAATGACCAGTAACGCAAGATGACAAGCTGGTAAACATATATTCTTTTCCCCTGTACAACTACTCTCCATAATGCATAATACATAATTCAAACTCCATAAGTATTACAACTTCATTACAAAATATAAATTTCATAATACATAAACTTGTAATTCAAACTCCATATGTACTAAAACAACAAACATTCAATTCATACATTGATTCCTAAAGTGTTTGATCCTTACATACATTCACTTCATGATCCTTACAACAAACACAACAAACAAAGTACATGCAATGAAAATGATAGTTTTCAACTTTTTGATTTTCTTCTCCAAAAGCATAACTTTTTCAGCTTCTTGGGCTGAAATAAATTTCATTTCTTCAAACAAAATTTCCAGATTTCCCCTTTCAGCCTTTTCCATTCCATCGACAATCCGTTTCAATTTGTTTCTTTCAACCTTCATAGCATCCAATTTACCCTTTAAGTCCATTATAACAGTTACTGCTCTTGGTGGGAGTTGTTGTTTGTCTTGCCATTCCCAATATCCACATGAAGTGACCTACGTGTAGCTTACAAATTCAACCATCAAGTTTACATAATAATTTAGAGAATTATTTAACGTTAATTTAACCAATAAGAGTTTGTATATAAACATCCAAACATCAAATAAATTTACAACTTACTTTGGGTCTTGGACATTTGTAGAACTTTCTCCCTGCATGCAAATCAGTCCAAGCCGTCAAATTTAAAGCATTGAGACCACAATAACATCTTCTTGCGTACAATTTTTCAAGTGAATTGATAGACGATTCAGACATTGTTTCAAAAAATTTGTCTACTTCGAAACCTTAGCAGTGAAATGAAGAAATGGGTGAAATAGTTTCTTAACTTAGAACCATGAGTGAAATGAAGAAAGGGGTGAAATCAACTTTGAAATGGAATGGCGTCCATGAGAGGAAATCTGAAACCCTAGGGGAAATCGTATTAGAGAGAAAGAGGGAAAATGTATTTTAGAGAAATGAGAGTGGGTAAAATTGTATGTCTCAAAAGAAATGAGGGCAAAATTAGTAATTAGGATGTATGAGTCTATATGAAGGTGAGAGTTGTTTGGTGCTTATGTGGCGTCCATGTGGCATCCATGTGGCATCCACATGGCACTTAACACACGTCTGTTAATAGTAAGGATAAATGTGACCCAATACTTTAACGGAAGGGTATTTCTGAGCCAGAATATAGTTTAAGGGTATATGTGAGCTATTTCTGATAGTTCTGGGGTATTTTTTAGCCTTTTTCGTTGATTTAAAATAATTTAGAAAGTGTTTGACAAGGTCAAAAGTGACTCAAAATAAGTCAAAAACCAAAAGTTTCCCTACTTTTTATTTTTTTAATTAAAAGTCATTTCAGTTTGACTTTTTATTTTTGACTTAATAGCTACGTTTTTTAAGTCAATCCAAACGGACTCTTAGCATATTTTGTTAGGGTTTTGCCATGATTTTCTTACTTTATTTAAAATTTATTTTTCTCTTGGAGGAAAATCAAAGTATTACCATAAATGTTTTAACTTTTCCTGAAAGAAAAATATAATTTTCTTCCATATTTAGTTTATTCTTTCATTAGAGGAAAAATTTGGAGATCTATAAATTGAAGATCTCTAAATCTTATAGCTAAACATAATAGCATCCACAGTGTAGACGTTTAAAAGTTTAGTTTATGGGGAGATTATTCTCTTAATAAAATTTATGTTTTTTTAATATTAGTTTTCAATATGTAGGTATTTGACCAAACTATATTAATAATATGTTAAGTATACTTTTATTTGTCATCTGATTATCAACTCTATGATTTGCAATTGTAAACTTCCGTATGACGCTCTAATTATTTTCGAACCCAACAAGTGGTATCAGAGCACACGATCCTTTGGTCTGATGGTCCTATGTTTCAATGAAGTTGAAGACAGACTCAAGATAGATTCAAATCAATTTGTAATCAATTTGAAGATAATAAATTTTTTTGTCTAGCTACATGTGGAGAAGAAGTTCTAAACCATATTTTCAACATTCCTACTGCTGCAATTTTAAAAATAAAAATAAAATATTTTAAAATCATTTTAACCCATATATTTTTAAACTTTATTTTTAATCATGACAACACAGTGATGAAAACCATGTGAAGAACAAGATTAGCATGCATATGTGGATCAAATTTTGTCAAGAAAATCCAGTCAAAATGAGAGATTTGATAGGGTTTTGCTATGATTTTCTTACTTTATTTGAAATTTACAAGATTATCATGCATATGAAGAAGATGGATCAAATGTGTTAAGAAAATCCAACAAAAAAGAGAGATTTGTTAGGGTTTTTCCCTGATTTTCTTACTTTATCTGAAATTTATTTTTCTCTTGAAGGAAAATTAAAGTATTACCATAAATGCTCTAACTTTTCTCGAAAGGAAAATATAATTTTTTTCCATATTTGGTTTGTTCTTTCCTTAGAGGAAAAGTTTGGAGATCTATAAATTAAAGATCTCTATTCTCATAGGAGAACACAATAACATCCACAATGTAGACGTTTAAAAGTTTAGTTTATGGGGAGATTATTCTCTCAATAAAATTTATGTTATTTTAATATTAGTTTTCAATATGTAGGTCGTTTGACCAATCTTTATTTATAATATGTTTAGAATACTTTTATTTATCATCTGATTTATCAACTCTACGTTTTGCAATTGTAAACTTCCGCATGACGCTCTAATCACTTTCAAACCCAACATATTTGACCTTCAATTAATTAAATTGTGTTACTTCACTCTCTAAAGCTAATGGATGTTAAAAGGTTTTGATTAGAAACTCAAAGTATTTAACAGACTCTATATAAACGAAGAATTAGAGCCAAAAAAATGTATTACCATGTTGTGATTTGCTAAATAGACGTGTGTGTTAATTGATTATTTCAACCTTGAAGGTGAAATTTAAGCCAATAATGAATGCACAATCATTCGTGAAGTATATGACAAAATTTTTAGGCATTAACACCTCACAATAGATTAGATATTCACTCTTAAAAAAGATAACAATTGGGTGTCAGACGCAAAACAATGCCCGTAATAAATAAATAAATAAATACTACTCCCTCTGTCCCAATTTATGTGACTTACTTTCCTTTTTAGTCAGTCCCAAAAAGAATGACACATTTCTATATTAAGTAACAATTTAACTATAAAATGTCTATTTTACCCTAAATAAAATGATTTACGGCTACACAAATTTCTATCAATCATTTTGGACCACAAGTTTTAAATGACTTCCTTTATTTCTTAAACTTCGTGCCGAGTCAAACTACCTCAGATAAAATGAGACGAAGGGAGTATCTAATAAATGCTAATAATCTAGCTCCTCTCTGTCAACATGCCTACTTGTTGGCGGAGGGGTATTTATGTAAATCTCATCTAAATAAAGTGATGTAATTGGCTAAAGTGAATCTTCATACATCTCATGTCAAAAGAATACTTTTCTCATCAGCAATAAGTGACTTCTCTCTCATGGCCAAAACTACCCCAAGCTACGCTGAACCACCATCCATGAGACCCACTGACACACCGGAACCACCATCGGGTTTATGAAATCCCTAAGGAACAAACAAACATAAAAGAGACAAACGGGATTCAAAATGATGCAATCGTCCTAATTGAAGAAGAAAATAACAGATTGTACCAGTCATGGTGCTTGTCCGTTATCATTAAAGTATTTGGGAAAAGGCTAACACACACCTACCTAAAGAGCAAATTAACAGACACTTGGAGACTCGCTGAACCACTTACTCTGATAGATCTAGGATGGGACTATCACATTGTAAAAATAAGTCAAGTGCAAAGTATGCACAAAATCATACATGAAGGCCCTTGGTTTGTCGCTGGGAATTTCCTATATGTTAAAAGGTGGGAGCCAAATTTCGTCCCTCAACAATCCACAGTAACCCATACAATTATATGGGGTTGACTGCCCCAGCTGCCAATAAAATTTTATAACAAAAACATACAAGAACAGGTTGGACAAAAATTGAGGGCACTGCTTAAGATCGACACTTGCACATTAGCTACACTCAAGGGATGATATGCAAGAATTTGCATCCAAGTCCCAATTGAAGTTCCTATCAAAACACAGGTGGTGATTGGAAGCCACAAACAAAGGGTAATCTATGAAAGGGAAGGAATCATGTGTGTTGGTTGTGGGAGAATAGGTCACACTCTAGGGAGATGTACCGAAGCTGCCAAAGAACACAAAGATCACCACATCCCATCAACGCCAAAAGAAGTGGAACAACCGAACAACTGGAAATTGTCTCTTTCCCCAGGAAGAGGAACCCAACATCAATAAAGGAAAGCACAGGTACACCCAAGGACCAAACAAAGAAACAACAAAGACAGGTAAGGGCTTACGACCCTTACTTAGGTAAGTTCCTAAACACCGCTGCCCCAAACCAATCACCCGGAGACGACGAAAAAAATACTAATAATAATAATAAAAATAATAATAAAAAATACACCAATTTTGGGAATAGACCCGGATTTTCTACTCCTAAGACCAATTCCCCAACTGTAAAAAACATTAATACTGCTAAACCAAAGCTTTTTTACAATGATTAATGAAGGGGATCAAAAATCCAAAAAAAGGATCCTTACTTGGCCAATATTACCCGCCCTTAAATGCCAGAGCAAATAACAGGCCCCAATGATCCGATGAACCAAATGGCCTCCCTCGCTTATACCCAGGGTAATCATCACCCTTCTGCCATCGACAAGACCGTAGAGGCCACATCAAACATCCATCACATTAATGCCAATACGATGGATGTTGATAAAACCCTAAAGGCTACATAGGAGAAGCACCAGGACACCATCCATAACAGAAATGATATCCCACCAAACGTTACCACTGAACCCTCAAAACTCACCATTGATCTTCACGACAGGGCCAATGCCCTCGGATCACACTCCGACCTCGTAGTTGGAACTAGCGTTAAAAGACAAATAATTGTCATTTCAAGTCACGATAGCAGGGCACCCTGTAACCCTGATCCTCCAAGATCCGGTGTACCTTTCCCAGATCATCAAGGAGGGAGTCGACGAAGCGATAGCAAAACTTGGCCAACAGATATGGATGCAGACACTGAGACAAACTCAAATGTAGGGAATTATGAACACAACAACAATGGACGAACTCAGTGTGTTGATGAACAACACATTTCAAAGCCTACCATTCTTTCCTACTCTCTTATACCTAACCAACACTGATAGCCTCACCTTCATACCCAGAATACCACAGGAAATTCTGAATACCCTGTACTCCCAAATTCCACAAAGAGAAGAGAGAATGCGAACCCACAAAGAAAAGAGCCCTAAATCCTAGAGCTGATAAGAAAAAACAACTAGGAACTAGAGGACATCTTGACAAAGCTTGGAGAACAAAATACAAAGAAATGCATCTTGGAATCACTCTTCCTTAAAGAGTTCGAGGAACCCATCAACGCTAGTGAAAGGGTGCACATTGAACTTGATGAACGAGAAGGACCTAATACCTGCAGCGGTGGCGTTGAAGTATTGTTGTATTAACACTAAAATAGAAGAGAGTTCAAAATATAAAGAATTTTGAAAATTAATGAATTTCATAAACTGGAACTCACAATCATATATCAGGCCTGGTTACTGTGAGGTATAAAATCATTCTTATTCCTTTATCAGTAATCAACTCATCACTTGTATCTGTTATTTCATTACTCATCACTTGTATATGTTGTTTCTTTGATATGCTTATCATACTCTCTGATTGTAGTATCCATAGGTGTTTATGCTGTCTTTGAAGCACTCAGACTATGCCTTTTTCTAATGTAGAAAACTCAATGCCAATGAAGTAGTTCAATTCACCTACATCTTTTATTTTAAATGCCTTACGTAGAGCTTTCTTAGATTCTACAATTTGTTTTAGATTGTCACCATTGATGAGAATGTCATCAACATATACCAAGACTAGGTGGATGCTTGCGTTTTGCAGACTTTCTTTGTACTGCAACTCATAGCTCTTAAATAGTTCTCTTTGGATATCGGGCAACACATAACTCTTAAGTAGTTCTCTTTGGATATCGGTTGGGTATATATCCATTTAATTTCAGGCTTTTGAAACTGAAATTTTGTTTAATTTGTCAAATAATTTATCTTGCAAGTGCAAGGGGCATAAGTTGTTTAGGTGATGAATTAATTGAAGAGAAAAATATAAATATTTATAGACGGTGAGTTTCTCCATCTTTTCTCTTTATCACTCATTTTCTTGTCACTATCTTCCATACTTTTGTTGTATCAATATTTGTAATGGTTATTTATAAATGCAGAGAAACAAGTTGTTTTGAGCAAGTTTGATTTGTATTCGTTTCTGCTTCCTCTCACCATGCATAATGTTTTCATCACCATATTATATTTTTGTTTTTCGTTTATTTCCCGTGCTCATTATATTTGTCTGTTTGTGAGTTGTTTGTGGACGTGAGTATACAATAAATAGATTAATTCTTATTTATTTCAAGCTTGTATTTTTATTTTTATTTTAAAATTGTGTTATTCATCACACATTTTGTTATTATTTATGTTATTTTAAAAAGTTTATATTGAATAATATGGGATTCACGTGCAAAGCACGTGCCCGGAGACTAGTATTTTCCTAAAAAACATATGTATATATCTAACACAAAATGAGAAAAATGTAAAAATAAAATAAAATTGAGAGCGGAGGGTTAAATTGGGTTGGAAAGGAGTGAGTGGTTTGGAGGGGAGGGGAAAAGGTGGTGAGTGTGGGTAAGAAAAATGTTTATTTTATTTTTTTAAAGAAAAATGTTTGATTTTTTTTTTAAAAGGTCATTTCTTTTTTCGGGTTGTGATATTTTAATTTTTAACTAATACTAATAGGTCATTATTTAATTTTTGTCAAGGTGAAATGTCATGTGACAATTTTAAAAAATAAAATAAAATAGAGAGTGTGTTACACACCCATGAGGTGTATTTCTCAAACTAATGACGAATAATTTATATATGAAACTTATACCCCCAAACTTAAAAAATAACATAATTTAGATTTGTTTTTGACACTTACTCTTCTTTTAACAAATATACATAAATGAATAAATAAGTAAGGTACTTAATTATGTAAGAAGGATATAAATAGAAAATTTAGATAAATTAGAAAGGTATTAGGAATTTACATTTTGATTTAAGGATTTCCCATTTTAATATAAAAATAATATAAATATATATATTGAAGATAATATTTCACCGATTTCAATATTTCATATGAGAGGTTGAAAATTATAAAATTTTAAGTATTTTTAATTTATTTATAACTAGTAAATGGGCCTGCGCTTCGCGCGATTAGATTATTTTTCTTTAAAATTTATTAGAATAGAACTTTTCTTGTATTTTGATGTTATAGCATTTTTATATAAATCTATTTTTAAGAGTATAGAGGTTATTAAATTGTAGTTTACCATTTGTTTTATTAAAAGAAAAGGCAAAATTACAAATCATAACACTATTTTCTCCTAGTTTACATAATTTCATTTTACAGATTCATTAATAAGCTTTTGAAATTTTACAATGGTTAGCTTAGTTTTATCATCTATATGCATGGATACATAGTGTCTTTAATTAGAGAGTCAAATAAATATTTTTCTCAATTTTATTCTTTAAAAATTTCGTTAGTATAACACTATCAATTACTTTCAAAATTATATATATATATATATATATATAACGAATGTGTTTATCAAGAGCAAAGGTTCCATAATCATATGATATACCAATAAGTAATATGTAGTCATTATGTGTTTTAAAATTAAAATGCAATCTTCCAAAATCCAAATTTCATATGTAATATAGTTATGATGGTGTTTGGGAATTGAAGTTGTTCACGAACTAAACATTAAGGATCCTTGAAAAGGGTGAAAGAGAAGTAAGAGATAATGGGAAAAATGTTCAAAAGAGTACTTTGGTGCGAGAGAATAGTCATTATTGTGTATCATAAAATTGTAATTAATTGTTAGTTTTAGTTCTATCATTTGAGTTTCTATTGTTTTTTTACTTCTGTTAATATTAACATTATTATGACAACAACAAAAAATCATATAAATTTCTAGGCTTGATCTCTTGGAGATGAAAAGATATCTTTGGAGAATGTTGTAAAGAAATGTATTCTGTAAAAAGTTATTTGTGAATTTGCAGTAGTTGGATTTACATAGAGTTTGTACTAACAAATACTTATAACAATAACTTTACAGAAACATAAACAACAAAGTTTAAAACATGTACTCATAAACAACAATTAATATCATAAGCATAAACTAATGACGGTAAAAAAACATACCAGAATCTGTAACAATAGAATGAAACAGAAAGAAAAAAATCGAGCTCATTGAATGCACAATGTTTCCTTAAGGAAATCATTCCTCTCTAGTCTCTAGTACCCGAGGTTTAAAGAAATAGATCCTCTCAGGATGAAACCATTTTATTCACCAGTGTAATGATACAAAAACAATAGTGTCAGTGAGCCACTCAACATGAGCAAAGTACACAAATATTTAATTGTGCAGAAGAAGAAGAAGAAGAAGTTCAGAATCAAATATTTAATTGTGCAGAAGAAGAAGAGGTTCAAAATTTTCGTTATTTTAAAATGAGAGGGAACCCCTCTATTTATAGACAACAAAGGGTAGTGTGAACAAATGCTTATTGTGCCTTACCGGAAATGTCACAACTCTTTGGAGAAGTCATAACTCTTCGAAAAGGTCACAACATTTCATAAATGTTACAACCTTTCATAAAAGTCACAACTCTTCATAAAAGTCACAACTTTTCATAAAAAGTCACAACTTTTAATAAAAGTCGCAACTTTTAATAAAAGTCGCAACTCTTCATAAAAGTCACAACTTTTAATAAAAGTCGCAACTCTTCATAAAAGTCACAACTCTTCAGAAAAGTCGCAACTCTTCATAAAAGTCACAACTTTTCATAAAAGTCACAACTTTTAATGAAAAAGAAGGCTAATTTTGAAAATAAATAAATTAAAAAGGAATCCTTGTTTGTGGTGGCGCCACGTAGGCAGGCCTAGGGTTCTCAGTAATTGGATTTACATAGAGTCTGTACTAACAAATACTTATAACAATAACTTTACAGAAACATAAACAACAAAGTTTAAAACATGTACTCAGAAACAACAATTAATATCACAAGCATAAACTAATGATTGTAAAAAAAAAACATACCAGGATCTGTAACAATAGAATGAAATAGAAAAGAAAAATCAAGCTCATTGAATGCACAGTGTTTCCTTAAGGAAATCATTTCCCTCTAGTACTCGAGGTTTAAAGAAATAGATCCTCTCAGGATGAAACCATTTTATTCACCAGTGTAATGATACAAAAACAATAGCATCAGTGAGCCACTAAACATGAACAAAGTACACAAATATTTAATTGTGCAGAAGAAGAAGAAGAAGAAGTTCAGAATCAAATATTTAATTGTGCAGAAGAAGAAGAGGTTCAAAATTTTCGTTATTTTAAAATGAGAGGGAACCCCTCTATTTATAGACAACAAAGGGTAGTGTGAACAAATGCTTATTGTGCCTTATCGGAAATGTCACAACTCTTCGGAAAGGTCACAACCTTTCATAAATGTTATACAACCTTTCATAAATGTTATACAACCTTTCATAAAAGTCGATACTCTTCATTAAAGTCACAACTTTTCATAAAAGTCACAACTTTTCATAAAAGTCGCAACTCTTCATAAAAGTCGCAACTCTTCATAAAAGTCACAACTTCTAATAAAAGTCAACCTTTCATAAAAGTCGCAATTCTTCATAAAAGTCACAACTTTTCATAAAAGTCACAACTTTTCATAAAAGTCACAACTTTTAATAACAGTCACAATTTTTCATGAAATGATAGACTAATTTTGGAAATAAATAAATTAAAAAGGAATCCTTGTTTGTGATGGTGCCATGTAGGCGGACCTAGGTTTCTCTTTTATATATATATATATATATATGATCTTAAGATTGTTTTTAATTTGGTGCACGTGAACTTTAAAGATAAAACAAATAGGGAAGGAGAGGAGAGAGTATAAAACAAATGCGAATTGGGAATCCGTGAAAAGGGAAATAAGAAAAAGAGATGGTATATTATATGCGCTGAGTAAACATTGACCTCTTTCGTAGCAATTCCGACAAAGATGCTGACAACAGCCACAATAATGAGTCTCCGACGACCGACGTCGACATAAGCAGGGAAAAAGAAACAGAAAGCTACCCTTCCTCTGTAACTCCTTCGTCCCCAAAGAAAGAAAGAACGAAATGGGGGTAAGCAGGAGGAGGCTTCTGATTTCAGATTTCATCATGTCTTTCATGTGGGTTTGGTCAAGTGTGCTTATTAAGATGTTTGTTCACACAATCTTGGGTTATGGGGCTCATGATCTCAAAGGTGAAATCCTCAAACATGCTATTTCTGTCATCAATATGTTCTTATTTGCCTTGTTGGTTAAAGCTACCAAAGGTGGGGCATACAACCCTCTCACTATATTATCTGGTGCCATCTCTGGGGATCTCACCAATTTCATCTTCACTGTTGCTGCTAGAATTCCTGCTCAGGTTTGTTCTTTCTTCTTTTTTTCCTAGGTCTCCTTTCACGTTTTATGTGGGTCGTGTCTTGTAGATATACAAATTTTATGGGTTTAAAATCCATATTATATTTGGATAAATTCCTAAATTCAACAAATACCAAACCCAAATAAAGATTGATTATTTAAGTTCAAAAGACACTCCAATTTTGTTTGGGTTTGTCCATTGAGTTGACTTCCAAAAGATGACATCTTTTTACTTGCCGAAGATTCAAATGGCTATTAGTCCATCTTAAAGCCCATATGTTAAATTATGTGACACCAAGTCAAATGAAATAGCCAGTGGAAGCAATGCCAAGTCAGTTCAACCTACCAATACAAGCTTGGCAAGTATATAATAATGACATACTTTCGTCAATCAATTGGAAGCTTATCAGATTACTTTGTAATTCAATGGACCATTCAAATCTAAGCAAATGCTTTTGGCTTTATCACAGCTCTTCTATTTTAGCACTATAAATAGGGAGTTTCCACAAGGCCAAAAGGGCATGTGAAAAGGAGATGTCCAAATGTCCAGTGAGGAGATGTGAGAGGTTGACTATGGTGGGTCTGAGGAGAGGTAGGGGTAAGCCGAAGAAGTATTGAGAGAGGTGATTAAATATGACATGGCTCATCTATAACTTACCTAGGACATGGCCTCGATAGAAGGATTAGAGTAGAAATTTAGTAGGTAGTCGAACATTTGTTTAGTGTCTTATTAGTATCAGTATTACTAGTCTCCTAATATCTTATTCTTTGGTTTTACTACTCTCCTTAGTTTCAGTTATTGTATTACTTGTTGTTGATATTGTTCTGTTCTCCATCATTTTGGCCACAATGACATTCATTACGGCATTTCCTTCACTATTATATTTCCTATTTGGACATTCTCTGATTTTCTTTACTTTAGCCGAGGGTCTACTGGAATCAACCTCTCTACCTTCACAAGGTAGAGGTAAAATCTGCGCACGCACCACTCTTTTCGGACTGCATTTGTGTGATTACACTAGGTATGTTGTTGTTGTAGTAGTATGAATTGGGATAGAAATAACAGGACTAGGATTCCTCAAGTTATATAAGATGAAAAAGTGGATACATTTTTTAGTCCCACTGAGATCAGCTGGAACCAACTGACGGATGTGTTCTTGGCAAGATATTATCCAGTGTCCAAGAAGCTCAATCACAAAGATAGGGTTAATAATTTTGTAGCATTACCTGGAGAGTCTGTGAGTAGCTCTTGTGACAGATTCACTGCATTTGTAAGAGGTGTTCCGGATCACCGTAGTGATGATGAGTCGCTGAAGGAATATTTCTATCGAGGTCAAGACGACAATAATAAAGCAGTGCTTGATATTATTTTGTCTAACTTTACCATTTTCCATTTCTACTCCTCTGGGGAATGCCATCTAGTACCTTCTTTGCAGTGATCCAGTCACTTCTATTTTGTTGCGATATTTGTAACCCCTTTAATAGCCAAATAATGTCCATGACTCCAAATTTGTTCAACGTAAAATCTGAATGGTGCAATTATTCTTTTGGAACTGGTAAGGTTGTGAATGGTGCAATTGTTTCTCTTCTTAATGAACGGAGAGGAGACATCATTAGTGGACAGGTAAAACAGAAGAATGGTTGCAGATACTTGGATGGAGGAGTTAACTTATGTATATTGCTGTGTTGACAAATCATCAAGTTAGCGTTTTGGAGTCAGTTTTGGCTAAGATTATCGATCACCTGCTCCTAAAATTTTGACATAACTACATCTGTATGATTTTCTTACTGTTGGACTTGTTTTCTTACTGTAGATTCTGTTAGATTCTGTTCGTACAGTTTCTACAAAGCTAAGTTGTTTGCGAAGGTTGAGTGTGCTTTACATGGGTCAACATGCATTTACGTAAATTAGCATTTCCTAATATGTTATGATTTAGCTTCACTTGTTTTTGTTATATGTAACTCTAGTATTTACACTTAACTGGATAGTACACTCAAACTTACAACATTTACTAGTAGCTCTTGATTTATGAGGATGGATTATGATCCATATGACCCCAATTTTCTTCCATTTTCTTCTCTTTCTTCTTTTGGTTGATGAGATTTTGTCATGAGTTCCAGATCAGTTGGTATAAAACTTGTTGAGTTGCATTTATTTGAGAGGTACTTGGCCCATGCACGTGCTCAATACAAAACAAATACATGCAATAAGGCTTGTTTAAGCTTTCATTTTCAGCCTGGCTAAACTTGTCCAAGATAAGTGCTGAAGTGTGTCTACCACCTCATCTTAAAGTTTAAAATATCATAAATTTATTTTATTATGCTAAGATACCCCAACGCGTGGGCCTGACTCCTTTTTTTTGTAACAAGCCTGTGGAAATGCTGTTTATTATCCGTGTAAGACTTGAACTCGTGATCTATACTTTATCTTCTATGTTGAATTATGTATACCTCATCTAATTTTCTTATAATCAAGAAAAGTCTAGGTGCATGATTCGAAATTCAGTGAATAATGGACTTGGCCCTCTACCTTTTTCCACTTTATCTTTTTGTCTGCGGTAGAGTTCAAACTAGTGATGTGCTCCTAACAAACACATTGTTAAGTTGCTGTGACCTATCAACTGAAAGGACCAGGTCCTTTTAGCAACTATGCAAGAAGGAAATTGCGGAAACATAAATCAAACACAAAGAGTTTATCTGGAGATCTTCTTGCTCAAGGGCGGCAAAAATCACGACCTATCTCCAATAGGATTTCCCCGAATTTTCCACTATAATTTGAGCAATTTTAAGGTTACAACACGTACACCTAAGGAACTGACTCTAACAACACCTACCCAAACCTCAATAATTCTCCCTAATTGTTGGTATCTTCTCCAGCTCCTTCAAAGACTCTACCCAGTCTAAAACGTCCCTTTACAAAAACAAAACAACACCTAATACAAATTACTAGGAATGTAAAAAGCATATAGTTAAGGACCACAAGAATCTAGCTTTTACAACTCAGAGCTACTTGGCCCAGCCTTATCGAGAAAAGGTAGAACAGTATGACTAACACTTGATAGGAAAAGGTTCTTAGTTGCAACAATTGACTCTTCTTCTTCAGCATCAATATAATGCTTTATATGGAGTAGAATAGCTGCCTATACTTTTCCAAATCCAACCAAGACTTGTTCAAGAATTTCCGAGAAATCAATCCTTCTTTGACTTGGTTTGGAATCGGCCAACTTCTCCTTATTCCAAGCTAAATCCATGTGTTCAATTATGGTAAGTTTCCATGTCTTGAACTCCAGTTACTTATAGAACTGAATTAAAGCATTAATCTCAATTCTCCAATGTTCCTTTTTGTCGCGTGGAATACCTTCTCTTGTGTAGATCAAAGAATTTCTTCTAGTTCTTGTTTCAGGAACCTAGTTCTGTAAGCAATTCCTCATCACCATTGCTAGCTTCACCAATTTCTTTTGGATATTTGCCAAAGACCTGGTTCTTGTACATCTTCGTCTATCCTTCTTGTACATTGATTGTTAATTGTACATTGTTTGTCAATCATCAAACTATCATAGTATCTTAAATTAAGACTCAGATTAAAGTAAATCAGAAGACATCACACGTTAAGCTCTTGCGGCTTGACCAAAGCCTCGAGGACAAGTGATAACAACACAAACAACAGAAGATTCTAAAATTAGAAGATTAAAAAGAGGGAAGGAATTGATTCTTGAAAGAGTAGAACACAAGCTCAAATATTTGATACTTGAAACCTTGTACTAAAGAAGTTGTGAATCAATTAAGAAGGAGAAGAAGAAAAATAGGAGGGAAGAATTAACAAGGAATCTGAACATTGAAGAAATTCAAGCTATGATTCAAGGTAGAATAGAAATGGCATAACCCTAAACAGAACCTCAAAGGTCTCCACAAGCCACAAAGGCTACTAACATTAATATTAATTCAAACTTAGCTACAATAAAGAAGAAAGAACCCCCTTCATGTAGAAGCCTAGAAGGGGGCTGCCATTCTCCCTTGAAATTATCAATGGGGTAATCAAACTAAATTAAATAAACTAGTAAAATCCCTAGGTTCATATAAGACTACCAACACTTAATTCTATAAAGCTATATCAACATAGCATTGAATAATCTTCTAGAACACAAGTTTGGGTCACTGGACTCTCTTCTTCTTTGGACAGATTTCTGGACCAAAATCCAACTCTTATTGGTATTCAATCTGGGCCTCCAAATAGAAGTAAGACTTTCCCAAAACATCTACTTTGGTCTGGACTCTGGAGCTCTTATTCGGTCAAAAAAACATGTTTTCATTGCTAATGAGAGCCTATTAAAGCTCTAGATATTCCATTGCCCATAACGAAGTTGTGCTTTCTTGAATGCTATCAACAAGTGTCTTCCACCTCATCTAATTGTGTTAGTATTCCCGAAAAGGGTTTGTAAAGGTATTACACTATCCTTTTAACTGCCTCAACTTTTGTATTAGATGTTCTAGTTCTCTCACATTATATCAGAGCCACATTTTAGGAATTTCATTCCCACACTTGTTATCTAACCACAAGGACGTGAGGAAGGGTGTTGAATTATATAGTTGTCTCACATGGATTGTGTAAAGGTTTGGAATAATAGGTCCTTTTACCACTCTACTCATGTCTTAAAGTTTTGTGTTGGGCAGATTGGATGCTTAAACTTTTTCACTATTAGATATACTAGAGTCTTGTGGGTGACTAAATGGATAGTAGAAAGATGAGGTTAAGTAATTGATAAGTCTGTTGAAATGTGAACCTTGTCTCAGAAGAAGAATAGAGTTTTTGATTTTTGTGATACATGGATTTAGTTAGTTGATTTATTTAGGATATTGATATAAGGATACATGTATGGTTGAATACATGTATGATACATGTACTAAACTAGGTACATGCTAGGATAGTACTATAAATATCTAGACATTATAGTCATTTTTGATAAGCCAAAATGTAAGTCAAGTTGGTAGAAATCCACTTGTCTTCTAAGTAAATCATTGATTGAGAAAGCAAGTAGACAGAAGTAAGAAAGAATGATATCCTCTACGTGTCTTCAAGAAGGAGTTTGAGTGATTCGGAGTGCTTTTTCTCCCCTAATTTTTCCAACAAAGGCACTGTTAGCTTTAAAAGACATGTGTTAATTGGTTATCAGTCATATTCTGAAGCTACTCACCATTAACTTTGCAGTCAAAATCAGGCAATGACATTGTGACTCAATTTTTCAATTTTGTTTTTACTTTTCTTGCCTGTCAGATTCAGCTAAAATATTGTTATTTTTCGTAGAAAAGCTTATTATAGTTGAGTGTTTCTTCTGATGTACAATTCCCCCATCTTATTGCTTTTAAGGTCTTTGGTTCGATTACTGGGGTTAGATTCATCATTGCGGCATTTCCAAACATAGGACGTGGACCTGTTTTGAGCATTGACATCCATCGAGGTGCATTGACAGAAGGATGTTTAACATTTGCAATTGTTAGCATTTCACTTGGACTTTCCAGAAGAAGTCGTGCGAGTACTTTCGTGAAGACATGGATATCCAGTCTGTCCAAACTGACTCTTCACATTCTTGGTTCTGATCTAACAGGGGGATGCATGAATCCAGCTTCTGTAAGTACTTCCTTGTGCTATAAAGTATATGTTTTATAAAGTGAAGTTTCTGTATGGGCAAGATAGATATTGAGTTAAATAAATTTTGTAGGTGATGGGGTGGGCTTATGCGCGGGGTGATCATATTACTAAGGAGCATATACATGTTTATTGGCTTGCTCCAATACAAGCAACTTTGTTGGCTGTTTGGACTTTCAATTTGCTAGTTTCCCCATCAAAAGACGAAGAAGCAAAGAAGAGAGAGAAAAAGTCAGAATGATGCATCATTCTTTTCTGGTTCAGAAACTACATGTATCAACTTACTTCTCTTTCTTTTTAACCTCCCCTGTGTTTGAATTCTTGATGAAAATCCCCTATCTATGTTGGTTTTCTTATGAAACAATAAAACAACAAAAAAAGAATATTGTAGAGTGTTGTAAATTTATCATATTAGTGTGGATGTCCGTAACTTCAAGGCGTAATTCCACTGTGTAGTAATACCTACACCTCCGTACTTCCACATTGATCACCCACATCACCGCAATCTTCCCTATATTCTCAGAAGGTTCATGTCATGTTTATAACAACCGTACCCTCTTTTAGTAGTATATAATTTAGGGGTGTACATGGCCGGGTTGGTTTGGGTTTTTCAAATATCAAACCAAACCCGAACCAAATCATGTGTCGGATTTTTAACTTTATAAACCAAATCATACCAATAAAACTCAATTTTTTCAACCTCGGGTTTTTTCGGATTTTTTTGGGTTTTTCCAGATTTTTTTGGGTTTTTTGGATTTTCGGATTTTTAAAGGTAAAGTATTCATACAAACATATAATTTACTTGTACTTCAAATATTTCTTTAGTCCTACCAAAATACAACTATCTAAGGTGTTTCTTAAGAAAATAACACAAAATATGATATGATTAATGACACTAAAATATCCAACAAAAAAATAATAATAATGAAATCGCGTAAAACAAATATTGCAAATTAACAAGTCATAATGAAAATGATCATAATTTAGAAGTACTAAATCATGCTAAAATAAGTTTAATAAGTCTTAGTTACATGACTAAATATTAAAGGAAATTAAAATTAGATTATGTGTTTTAATTGTCTAAACCAATGTAAAACTAAAGAACAAATATTCAATATTATTGTCATTCTTAGTGTTGAATTGATTTTCTTTTTGCATTAGTATTAATTTGATTTTAATTTAAGCTTTATTATAATTACCAACATTTGTGGACTATAATCTTTATTAAACCATTCAGAATTTCAAGTTTCAAACTTGAAATAATATATTAAAAGATAAAAACTATGAAAAAGTATATGAAATATTTAAAAATTATATCAAAGTAAATTTTCTTATGTATAAAATAAAATTTTAAAATTATATATATAATGTCGGGTTGGTTTGGTCTCGGGTTGATTTTTTTTTGTTAAAACCGAACCAATCCAAATATAGTCGGGTTTTTTATCAATACCAAACCAAGTCAAACCAAACCACTCAAATTCTTTTTGTTTGACTCGATTTGCGATTTGGTTCGATTTTCGGTTCAATTTTGTACACTCCTACTTCATTCTATGTTCATAAAATGCAATTATAAAATGTATTCCATACCAAAACATGAAATTTTAAATACTCACGGTAGAAGAGATTAAAATATAACTTGGAACTCGAAGATTAGAGATTCTTGTTGTTCTAATATCAAACTGATAAGAAATGAGAGTTTTTCTTATTTCTTCCAAATCTTCAAGTATATTATAATATCCACCACCTATCATACATCTATATATATATATATACTAGGGGTGTACAAAACCGAACAGAAAATCGAACCAAACTGCACATCGAGTCAAATCAGGAAAAAAAATCGACTAGTGGTTTGGTTTGACTTGGTTTGGTATTGGAAAAAAAAACCCGACTATATTTGGGTTGGTTTGATTTTAACTTAAAAAACCAACCCGAGACCAAACCAACCCGACATTCTATATATAATTTTAAAAAATTTATTTTATACATAAAAATATTTACTTTGATATAATTTTTAAATATTTCTTATACTTTTTCATAGTTTTTATCTTTTAATATATTATTTCAAGTTTGAAACTTAGAATTCTGAATGGTTCAA
>JAJOOO010006102.1:0-64262 GCA_029582685.1 Solanum piurae
CTTCTTCATATTCATTTTAAATTGTCGGATGTAACACAATTAAAACGAAATTACATAAAAACCCCTCATAGAACCTCATTATAAAGTCAACACAAAGTAATAGGCTCTTGCTTAACCTATAATTTTCCGAGTCGTTACAGTTTCAAAGACACTTCATCCAATACTAAGCGTCAACGATCGTTAGTTACCCAACTAAATGAGTTGGAGTCGAATCCCACAGGGAGTGGTACGTGTTTGAGAATCAAGAGCCAAATACAAATATGTTTAAGTCAATCATAGGTAAAGACATTTAAGAATAAAAGCATAATTCAAATTAAAGGGTGACACAAGTGTCAAATATGGGGGTTTTGATTGTAATTATCAACTACAACAACAACAAATAACACTAATTAACAAGTAATGAGACGGGTTCTTGGGATGTGATTGGATTATAGGCTAAGGTAGACGAATGGGTAATTGCAACTGATAGTAAATAGCTGTAAATCAGTGAATAAGCTAGACTTTAGTGGGGATAAACTTTCTCTCGAACAATTTACTCCGAATCAAATTGGTTTCTCTCAAACACCAACAAGCAGCAATTAAGAACAACCTACGCTTTAGTCCATTCACTCTCTCTCTCTCTCGAGATGAATGTGTGAAAAAGGGTTTAGGATTCACTCTCTCGAGCTGAACCCATGACAACCCAATACCCACAGACCATCAAATCAGTAATCTTGGTTTTAAAACCTCTCTCTCGAGCAAGCCAAAAACACGAAGGTAGAATTGCACTTGCAACTACAACCCTTTAAATTAAACCATAATTACTGATTGAAATCACTTTTAAACAGCATTTAAACTATCAATTAACAATACCCATAAACTAAATCAACCCATAATCACATAATCACACCCCAAAAATTGGGGTTTTAGCTATACATCATAAAAAGATAAAAATAGTTACCAAATTATGTTTCCATCAACTGGGTAAGATTAATTTCGTCTTTACAAAGGTCTAAATTGAAAAATCTCAAAGACCCACTTCCAATTTCTCAAAAATTGAAAACTTCAATTCTTCAAAGCTAAGGAAAATATTGTCTCCAAACTCAAGGTTCTCTATCCAAAACTGATAAGAAATTTTATATTATGAAAACTTGATCCTATTTAATGAAAATTGATACTAAACTAAGAATTCAAAAATGTATTTATAGTCGCAAAAAATATGCTGCAAAGGACAATTCGGCGCAGCAAGTCAGGATCGCTGATCAACTCGGCGATCCGCCCTTTGGTCTGTTCCATCGCCTTTCTGCTTTGGCCTTCAGCATCCTCAAGTGCTGTAACTTTGGGTGATCCAACACTGCATCGTGGAACCGTTTGGGGACACGTCGACTGCTCTTTTCTCTCACCGACTTGATTTTCTCCTTCAACGCTTGGCACATTGGAACTTTAGGTGAGATAATGGCTACTCGGCAACTTGCCCAACAGATTCGGCGATCATCAGGCCTTCTTTCCTTCCTTTTTTAGCTGCTTTGTTCCTTTTTTTCCATTAGTGTCCATGCTTTGTTCCTCAATCCAAATAGCTAGAAAACAAGGATTCTACATCAGTTATTGGCATAAAATAAGCATTTGAGGACACTAAATTTATCCAAATAAAGCCCTAAATGAGTCCAAAAAGTGGACTCATCACTTTCCCACAAATCACGCAGAATTGATTGATATCAATATAATCCAATCTGTAGCAGCTCCACAAAATTCAATTTATCATCTTCTCCATCAATTCGAAATCGTAAAAGTTCCACAGGAGGAAACTACTCTTCTATTTATGTTGTTGCTCAACAACCTGTCAATGTTGGCATCGATGGAACGAGGGTTGATTTTCAGTTATATAGAGGGATACTCTTATCTGTCACTTATTTTTTACACATTTCTTTGCCCTTTCTTCTCTCAAGAATCCCAAAATGACGTGCACTAAGTTTTTTGTATTATTGAAACGTGTAGGAAATCTATGATGGAAGTTGCTCTAGTAGTCCAGAAGACTTGAGCCATGGAGTACTTGTCACGACCCGAGCCCACACCCTGGACGTGGTCGGTACTTGAGAACTATTGCTGGTCCCCAAGCGAACACTCATCCTAGCTGACTACAAGCGAAAGACTAACTCAAGCATACAAAGCTTAAAAATGAAAAAAAAAATCATTGAACTCAATTACAAAGCTTTAACTCAAATGAAAAACTCTGAATAAAAATAATATATTCAACTCGCCACAAAATAGGCAACTTAAGTCTTTAAAACATTTAAAAAAATAAATGAACAGACTTCTGAAACTCTACTGTATATCAATGAAACCTCTAACTAACAAAGATGGAAGTCGGGACAAGACCCACAACATCCTAACAACTGATATAACTAAAATTACAAGTGGAACCCTCCAGAAGCAAAGAGGCTCACCATAGCTAACTCGAATTGTATGCGGTATCAACGAAGTACCTGTTGATGATCCTGAGTTTCTGTATCTTCATCATGAAATGATGCAGGCCAAATGGCTCAGTACATGGAATGCACGAGCATGTAAGGGGAATTCTAAAGCATAACATAAGCTTGAACTTGATTAAAAGAGAAACATAATTACCTCTTCTCAACTCACTCAACTCAACTCAACTCAAAGAAACATAGTTCAACTCAACTCAAGAAATACTCAAGGATACTCAAACTACTCAAAACTTACTAACTCAGAAGTACTCAAGGGTAAGATACTCAACTCAGAAATAAGGTTCTCAACTATTTGAAATGGGGATAAACTCAACAGTAAGGTAATTGACTCAATGAAACACAGTTCAACTCAAAATACTCAACTCAAGATACTCAAGAACAAGGCAACAACAAAAGATGCAATATATGGAAAGCTTTTAAAATAGTAGATAACAACTCAATGTATTGAAGAACACAATAACAACTCAATTTGTATACAATAAAATATAATACAACTCTGTGGGAGTTTCTCTAATCGACAACCATCAGTATGAGCTATGTGATGATACAATGTCTTACCCACACTGCCAGAAATGCCCTATACCTTGTCGTGGAATAGAACCTATCAATTAAGTGGATCCACTGGTCTGTGCTAAAGTCATTAAGGAATCATCTAAAAAGTATGACCCTTTCTACCCACGTTGGCTACATGGTTTATGGAGACTTGAGTTACATGAACTCGGCTCCATATTAGTGCTCAATACTACTCCCAAAAATACACTCAGCTTATATGTTTTAAAAATATAACTCTTTCTATAGTTTGAGATTATTACTCAAAATCTTTCTCTAAAAAGAGATGTTACTCAACTGCTCAAAACTCTTTTGGAAATATCAGTTTCCTCCTCTTTCAATTGTAAAATTATTTACTCTTAGGAATACTTAGTTCCCATATATCATTTTAAAGAAAATGAACTCGGCTTTACTCTTTCTCAACTCAAGTGTTCAAATCTTAAAACAATCTTTGAATTTTTTTGTAAAACGACTTCTCAAAATAAAGTTCATGCTGAATTATGGAAGTGAACGACTCAATTTGAGGTTTTCAATAACCATACATAGAACTCAATACTCGAGACTTAACAACTCAGAACTCAAGAACTTCAGTGGTAATACTCGTTTCAAGAATATTCAACTCAGAGGGTTCATGCGGAATTATGGGTATGAGCTACTCAACTCAAGGACTCAAAGATACTTCTCTTCTCCAGACTTCTCTACTTATAAGGTTGATGTTGAATTATGGGCCTGAACATCTCAACTCAAGGACTCCATGGGTAAGATGTAATAGTCCCATGATTAAGAATAAAATCTAAACAAAGGGATTAGGAACTCAATACTCAAGACTTAGAACTTGAAGATACTACTCCTTTCAAAGATGCTCAATTTATAAAGGTCATGCGGAATTTATGGGCATGAACGACTCATCTCGGGGGTCTAAATAACATTATTAAACTCATGTATATGACTCTTCTCATTCTCATACTTACTTTCTCAAAACTTAGTTCAAATCGATAGTTGATCTGAAAGGATTCACAATTAAACTCAAAAGATTTCTTGAACTCTACTCTTAACTCTCTATTGAATGTGAATTGTGAATTCAAGAGTTATGGTTCATGATATGAACGATCTCGGTGATAGTGTAGACTGAGGAATAAATTCACCTCACTCTCATGTTCACTTACTTGAGTCTTGAAACAAGTTATTAGAAATTGTAGAAGGCTCCTCAAAAGAGTCAAGGAACTTTCTCAAAAAGACTCGAAAGAACTCTCAAGACTTGGCTCTTAACTCTACCTTGAATTTGAATTTATTGATTCAAGGTTATGATTCATATTTATGGATGATTTCTAGATGTTTAGAATTCGTTTAGAGTTGTTAGAATCAATAGGAAGTGTTAGCACACTTTAGAAGGACTTAGATGAGCTAAACGATGGAAAACGGATGGGGGCAGGCGACCCTGGCGCACTGCTGGCGCGGGGCACCAGCCCCTGATGTTCAGAGGCTCAATATTGGCGCACTGCTGGAGCAGCACGCCAGCCCTTCTGGCGCATCAGTGGCGCGTCGCGCCACCCCTTCCCCTAGAATGACCCAATGAATATTTCTTCTCGTTTTCTGATCCTAAGTCGCTTCTAATCTATTTGTTTTCTCAAATTTTCCTTAGATTCAACTACCCAACCTAAGTACACACTAAACTACTCAAAACAACACTCAAATCACTAAATTTTATATCAAGAACTCATCAAAACCCCAACAAAAGAAGATTTAGAATGAACTTCAAGAACACTTATCAAAAACGCATTTCCTTCAACTTTTGAGAATGAAATTAAGCTGAAAATAACATGATTGGAATGTGGGTGAATGAACCAAACACTATGGAAGTTTACATACCTCTTAGGGGTCAAACCCATGGCGAAAATCCGCAATAAAACTCAAGATACCTGACGAACGCTTTGATCCTCTCCTCTTTTCTCCTTTTTTCTCTTCTTTTCTCTTCTTGAACTCTCAACTAAAACCCTCGGCGTATATTAGGATTATAAAACTGAAAGAAATAGGATTATACCCTTAGAACCTTACTAAAAGTGAATTAAATCTGATTGGGTAAGGAAAAGACCAAAATACTCCTTACTATTTTCGGGTCACTTTCCTTATTTTGACAGCCCGACTTCAAACGGGCATATGTCCCTCATTCGAGCTCGAAGCTTAGCAAACTTGGTGGACTTGGAAAAATAATTCAAAGACCTTTCATTTTCTATCTCATGTCACACTTAACTCAACGTGTACTGAGAGTTAAGATTGTTTGAAGTTGACCCAAACCTTAGAAGAGCTTAAGAATTACTTCAATGAATTCTCTCTAGTTCTTTTTGGCACTCAAGGTGCTACATCTTGTGACCTTAACATTGTTAGTGAGGACATTGTTAATAAGTAAGGATATCATAGTTTTAGTGAGAACATTGTTAATAGCTTGTTCCTTGCCGACTGCGGCAATTATTGAGATTGTTGATGAAATTTTCTTACCTAAGATGAGGATGAAATACTTATAAATATTTACCGATTTAACTTTTTTATTCTCGTTACTTAAATGATAATTTCTATTGCATGACTTATATTATGTCATTACAACCTGACATTTGAAAGCATAACAATTATAGGAAACTAAATTAGAACTACAATATGCTATTCTTATTTTTCGAATAGTGCAAGCCCATCACAATTTTGCCTTATTTTGAAAAATGAAATTGGATACCTCGTGATTTTTTTGAAGTATTCCAAATTATTGATTCATATTAAAATATGTATAACTTACATAAATCACATAGTGTAAGACCTAAATTACATCCTATCTCTACTCTTTTCTATTTTATAAAATTCCTTAAAATATCAGTCATCCGAATACATAAGTTACATCCGGATACATTAATTGTGATACATTATAAAACATGGTTGTGGCGCTTAATATGAAATATTAACATAATATTGATTTTCTTTCCCACAAATCACGCAAAACTGATTGATATCAATCTATTCCAATCTGTAGCAGTTTCACAAAATTCAAATTATCATCTTCTCCATCCTTATCTAGTGACCTTATGACAAGTAGTCAATCCTTACCTCTCCGTCTCCATACTCACAAATTACCATCACATTTCATTTCACCACTTTAGTACTACTTACTCACTCACTTCGCACTATCTCCCAAATAGTTCTATTATCCTCTGAATAACATGGAGTTTCCCCCTTCAAAACTCATAAGCTAGCCTAGCTTAGATCTATCACCTCATGAATACTCTTGCTTTTCTATTAAACACCTACACCTGGTCATTACCAACACAATGACACCTCATCATAAACTCCTTTCTAGTTAAAATATACTCTAACTTTTCCTAACTAGTAACTCTTCCTCTTCCTTCTATCAACAACTCTCTACAACATTATTATTCCATTTTCTACTCATAAAGAAACTCATCACTTATAACCGATTGGGTGCACGATTGTAATAACATAATCTACCCCATCACTATCTCCCTTTCCCTAGATTACTTAACCTCTACATACTTTTCTCTTGACTTAAAGGGCACTCTTTACTACTACTACTTATAATCTTGTAGCTCGTGCTACCTTTTTAGGGTGAATATACTACCCAAGCTCTAAACATACCTCCTCATAAGGATCTCAGCTGAAACAAGGCCTCAGGAAAAGAGTACAAATCACTTTTAGCTCAAACGTATGATTCATATAATAATGGGTGCATTCCTCTAAAACTGAACACTTAACTTACTCATGGGCTTCTCTCAAGCCCCTCTAGAGTCTCATGACTTCCTCAAGACTCTTACTACGAATAACTCATCCATAATGATCTTTAAGCTTTAATTTTTAACCACCTCTAGTATGAGGGGTAGTCAAATGAATCTGAGAAATGCATGAGTATGAACAAATCTCTATGACATAACTCTATTGCACGATTAAGAGTATGAAATAAGGGAAACTTTTCTTAAATGCCTGTAGTCCCTCATTTATAGAATCGGGGCCCTCACAACCATAAACAAGATCCTACTTGACACGACTTCATAGACACCCTAAGACACTTGAAACCTGCTCTGACACCAAGTTTGTCATGACCCGAGCCTACACACTAGATGTGGCCGGCACTCGAGAACCATTGTTGGTCCCAAGCGAGACCTCATCCTGGCTGACTACAAGCGGAAGACTAACTCAAGCATACAAAGCTTAAAACTGAAAAAAATTCAATGGACTCAATTACAAGATTTAACTCAAATGAAAAGCTCTAAATAAAAATAATATATTTAACTCGCCACAAAATAGGAAACTTAATTCATTAAAACATTTAACAAAATAAATGAACAAACTTCTGAAACTCTACTATATATATATGAAGCCTCTAACTAACAAAGATAGAAGTCAGAATAAGACCCACGACATCCTAACAACTGATATAACTGAAAGTACAAGTGGAACCCTCCGAAAACAAGGAGGCTTACCATAGCTAACTCGAACTGTTTGCAGTATCAGCGAAACGCCTGTTGATGATTCTTAGTACTTGTATCTGCATCATGAAATGATGTAGGCCAAAGGGCTTAGTACGTGGAATGTACGAGCATGTAAGAGGAATTCTAAAGCATAACATAAGCTTGAACTTGATAAAAAAGGAAACATACTTACCTCTTCTCAACTCACTGAACTCAACTCAAAGAAACATAGTTCAACTCAACTTAAGGAATACCCAAGGATACTCAAAACTACTTAAACTTACTCAACTCAGAAGTACTCAAGGGTAAGATACTCAACTCAGAAATAAGGTTCTCAATTCATTGAAATGGGGCTCAACTCAACAATAAGGTACTCGACTCAATGAAACAAAGTTCAACTCATAATACTCAACTCATACTTAAGAACAAGGCAACAATAACAGATGCAATACATGGAAAGCTTTTAAAATAGTAGATAACAACTCAATGTATTTAATAACACAATAAAAACTCAATTTGTATATAATACAATATAATATAACTCTGTGGGAGTTCCTCTAACCGACAACCATCACTATGAGCTATGTGATGATAAAACATCTTGCCCACGCTGCTAGAACTGTACTATACCTTGCCGTGGAATAAAACCTCTCAATTAAGTGGATCCACTAGTCTATGATAAAAGCATTAAGGAATCATCTAAAAAGTATGACCCTTTCTACCCACGTTGGCTACATGATTTATGGAGACTTGAGTTATATGAACTCGTCCCCATATTACTCCCAAAAATACACTGACCTCATGTGTTTTAATAACATAACTCTTTCTGTGGTTTGAGATTATTACTCAAAATCTTTCTCTTAAAAGAGATGTTACTCAACTGCTTAAAACTCTCTTGGAAATCTCAGTTTCCTCCTCTTTTAATTGTGAAATTATTTACTCTTGAGAGTACTTAGTTCCCATATATCATTTTAAAGAAAATGAACTCGACTCTACTCTTTCTCAACTCAACTGCTCAAATCTTAAAATAATTTTAGAATTTTTTTGTAAAAAGACTTCTCAAAATAAAGTTCATGTTGAATTATGGAAGTGATCAACTCAATTTGAGGTTTTCAATAACCATACATAGAACTCAATACTCCAGAGTTAAAAACTCAGAACTCAAGAACTTCATTGGTAATACTCGTTTCAAGAATATTCAACTCAGAGGGTTCATGCGGAATTATGTGCATGAGCTACTCAACTCAAGGACTCGAAGATACTTCTCGTCTCCAGACTGCTCGACTTATAAGGTTCATGCGGAATTATGGGCATGGACATCTCAACTCAAGGACTCAATGGGTAATATGTTATAGTCCCATGATTAGGAATAAAATCTAGAAAAAGGGATTAGGAACTCAATACTCAAGACTTAGAACTTGAAGATACTACTCCTTTCAAAGATGCTCAATTTATGAAGGTCATGCGGAATTTATGGGCCTGAACGACTCGACTCGGGGGTCTAAATAACATTATGGAATTCATGTATACGACTCTTCTCATTCTCGTACCTATTTCCTCAAAACTTAATTCAAATCAATAGTTGATCTCAAAGGATTCACAATTGAACTCAAAATCTTTCTTGAACTCTACTCTTAACTCTCTCTTGGATGTAAATTATGAATTCACGAGTTATGGTTCATGATATGAATGATCTCAGTGATAGTGTGGACTCATGAATACATTCTCGTCACTCTCATGCTCAGTTACTTGAGTCTTGAAACAAGTTATTAGAAAATGTAGAAGGCTACTCAAAAGACTCAAAGGAACTTTCTCAAAAAGACTCGAAAGAACTCTCAAGACTTGACTCTTAACTCTACCTTAAATTTGAATTTATGGATTCAAGGGTACGATTCATGTTTTGGATGATTTCTAGATGTTTAGAAGTCGTTTAGAGTAGTTATAATCAATAGGAAGTGTTAGTACACTTTAGAAGAACTCAGACGGGCTAAACGATGGAAAATGGGTGGGGGTAGACGACCTTGGAGCACTGCTGGCGCCCCACGCCAGCCCCTAAATTTCAGACGATCAATCTTGGCGCACTACTGACGCAGTGCGCTAGACCTCCTTGCGCATCAGTGGCGTGTCGCACCACCTCTCCCCCAAAATGACCCGACAAATTTTTCTTCTCGTTTTCTGATCCTAAGTAGCTTCTAATCGATTTCTTTTCTCAAGTTTTTGTTAGATTCAAATATCCAACCTAAGTACACACTAAACTACTCAAAACAACACTCAAATGAATAACTTTCATCTCAAGAATTAATCAAAACCCTAACTAAACAAGATTTAGAATGAACTTCAAGAACACTTATCAAGAACTCAATTCCTTCAACTTTTGAGATTGAAATTACGCTGAAAATAACATGGTTGGCATGTGGGTGAACAAATCCAATGCTATGGAAGCTTACATACCTCTTAGGGATCAAAACCATGGTGAAAATCCGCAACAAAACTCAAGATATTCGATGAACGCTTTGATCCTCTCCTCTTTTCTCTTCTTGAACTCTCAACTAAAACTGTAGGTGTATATTAGGATTATAAAGCTGAACCTAATAGGATTATACCCTTAAAACCTTACTAAAAATGAATAAAATCTGATTGGGTAAGGAAAAGACCAAAATACCCCTTACTATTTTTGGGTAACTTTCCTTATTTGGACAGGCCGACTTCAAATGGGAATATCTCCCTCATACAAGCTCGAAATTTAGCAAACTCGGTGGCGTTGGAAATATAATTCAAAAACTTTTCATTTTCTATCTCATTGCACACCTAACTCATCATGTACTGAGAGTTATGGTCGTTTGAAGTTGACCTAAAAGTTAGAAGAGCTTAAGAATGACTTCAATGAATTCTCTCTATTTCTTTTTTGCACTGAAGGTGCTACATCTAGTCACCTTAACACTTAGGAAAATTTAAATTCCTTGTTAAAAACTTACTCACTATGAAGGATGGTTCAAGTCTTAGTTCGAAAAAATTTCTGGGGTGTTATAGTACTAATAGTAGGATATGGTTCCGAAGGAGATGATGACTACTGGATAATCAAGAATTCATGGGGCACATCACAAGGAGTGGAGGGGTATGGATATAATCAGAATAATTGATTTGCCTTATGGTGTTTATGCCACTAATTCATTTTCTTCTTATCCGATGAAGGAATTTTTTTTTATATTATCTCCTTATCCATCTCCGGCCGTTCAACCAACTCTCCACCATTCCCTCTACCCTCTCCATCATTGGTTTTGTAGTTTTTTATAATGTATCATGGTTATAGTTTTATTTTGACGTTTTGATGTGAATATGTAAGTCATGATACATTAGTGGTAAACGATGCACATGTAATGTAATTTTGTATATATGAATTATGATGTGGTTATTATTTTGTATGTGGATGTGATTTGTATAAAAATGCATCATCATAATATATTGTATGTGATACATGTAATAGATGGATTAACAATTGAGATGGATCAGATTTGTTTTGAATGTCGAGTGTGTGTATCACAAATTTGTATAAATGTATTAGGCTATTATTGTGTATATTGTACAGATAAATAGTGTAACAATAAACATATGTAAATTACTTGTTTTGATAAAAAATTATGCTGATGGTATACATTAATAAATGTCAATCATGGATTTTGTGAATGGTTGTATCATTGGTTATTGTAATGTATCTGGTACATGTTATAAGATTGTATAATCACTCTCTCACAAAGCGTAAAATCTATAAACAATTCAAATTTCAAATATCTTCTCCCAAATCGTCCAAAATTCTTTCAATTTTAATTAAAAATTATCAAAAATTTGAGCAGATACATCATGAATATCTTGATTTGGTTGAGACATTCAGGAATTTAAAAAAAGTGTATCTGTATTGGTTGTCAATTTGAAGTTTTGACTTCTTCCAAATTACATCAATGTGCTGCACATAAATCATAAAAATAAAAATATAATATTTAAAAAATATAAATATCATAATTTCATACGTAATGAAATAGTCAACATTGCCACTGATATGCATCATATACCTATTATTAGATCTGAAACACAGTTCTCCAGTTATAGAACATTATGATTTATGTATCAAGATTATTACTGGGTAATATGTACATATACATCACATTCTAAGTTGGATAAGTATGAACAAATATTATAGAGTGCAGATACATAACACACAACTGATTTGTTTCCGTCAATTTAGGCTATTAAATTTGAATATGATTAATGATAAATTAAAGAACTTGATACATGTAAATGATACATTAGGTAGTGTTTATGTATCAAGTATATTTATATTGAACATGATAAAACTAATTGAAGATTCAACAACATTAGAGATATGTATCTATACCTTAAATATGAATATGATACAATGGATAAAGCAAAGGCAACTGTAGCAATGATGTATCCGATCAGTGATGACACTAACTAAGACTAATTTAAGAATCAAAATAAAATGAGATACATTAAAAATATGTATCTTTCAACAGTAGATGGTCATGTAATGATAGAGCCATTGTTTTCCCCCTTTTGGGAATTTTTTCAAACAATAGATTTAGAACTCGAGCATTATCCTTCCTCGACTTCTCCACTCTCAAATTCTTCATGATTAATGGGTCGTTTCGATCTATTTTCATGGAAGTTTGAATCCTCAGAATCAAATACACAGGGTACATTGTTGTATGTAGAACCAAACTCAAAGGGTGACTTGTAATTTGTTTGATCAAATATTTCAAAGACTATATTGAACAAAAAATAACAAACTGTTAAACATGATACAAGAAATAACAATTTATTAAAAATGATACAAAAATAACAAGTAGTAACGCATGATACAAAAATAACAAACAATAACACATGATACAAAAATAACAAACAGTAGCACATTATACAAAAAATTGCCCAACAGTTAAACACGATGCAAACATTGCCCAACACTTAAACATGATACAAACAATGACCAACAGTTAAATTAGTAACTTGCAATGAATGTGTGTATCTGTTATGTTTTAATAAACTTTTAAGAGGCCGTATATGGGTAGTCAAGTTCTGAAGCAATGCCGCCATTATTGAATCAACATAAATCACCTATGGATCTCGATCCTAAGCCCTTACCGGTGTCATGACCCAAAAAGGGATCTGAAGGCACTCATCTTATCCCACCAAGACAATTCTGCCTAAAACCCAAATAATATGATAAATTCATATGTAAATCGAGAATAAAAGTATAATACTTTAATATAATAAGGAAATTCATAATCGACTAAAATATGCCCTAAAAATCTGGTTGTCACGTGTACAAGCCTCTAATGTGTTATAAAAATATTGAAAGGAAATAAAAGTCTCAAATGACATTGTTTGTACAATAGAACAAAATCATAAATAAGGAGTAAGAAGGTCCGCTGAGATGACAAACATCTACCTCACAAATCTCCACAAGAAGCCTCAGACAAGAAGAGAAGAGAAAGTATCACGAAGGTCCGGGCTAGAGACCTACAAAAATGTAGAAGCAAGGGGCGAGTACCAAACCACACGGTACTTAGCAAGTAAACTTCTAAACACAATCTCAAGGAATAGAATACGGGTACTCCTTACCACTCCAACCGAACCTCCACCACTACAACAACAACACTCTAACAATTAAATATCCTTAACAACAAACTCAATATTCATCAATCACAACTTCCATAGAAAGGCACTAACAAGATCAACAACACACAAAATAAAGTTCACCAATGATAAATATGTTCAATACAATGAAATATAATGTCAAGTATAGTGATGCATGTCTAACCTACCGATACACACCAATTGTCTCTCAGTCTGGGACCCATGGGGGACATATCTGTCCATGCATCCATTACGGCGTGCGACACAACCCTCGATTATAAAATCTATTGTGACATGAGACACATCCCTCGATAATAGAATCCGTCTCATCGTGCGATACGTCACTCGAATCATAATATCCATCACTGCGCATGACACATCCCTCGAAATGGTACATCCTCTTTAATTTCTTAATTTTCCTAAATTCACATAATACTTGTCACAACCATGTCTCAGAACTAATGCAAATGACATATTCACACAAATAATGAGGAGATGACCATTTCCATAACAATGTACTATTCACAACAATACACTTATGATACAACACCAACAATGAATCAATAAGTCTTTCAAACCATTCTCAACACATCATAGAACAATAATTAATCACATTGCCTTTTATTATTTCTTTTTCATCATTAAAATGATTCAATATGGAAAAGTCAACCCATCACCAAGTACCATTACACCCCAACACAAACCATAAGGAAATACATGATTCTATACACTTAACAAGGGTTAAGAAATCCACTTGCCTCAAATAATCGAGCAATTACTCTGAGACTTGAGCCTTCCCCTTTCTTTGGGCTTCCAATTCAATCCAATCTATTCACATAAATAATCACAATAAGATTACTAAACCATCAACACCCATATTATTATATGTCTAGCCTAGACCCAAAAACATCACCCAAATCTATAATCAAGTTCCTAACCTGGATGTAAATTAACATTTCAACTCTCATATTTATCCAACTTTCAAGTCCAGGGTTGAGTGTCGATTCCTTCAAATATCACACTTATAAATTGTATTCGTATAATATAATACACATAATACTGTCACGACCCAAAATCACAAGGCGTGATGACACCTATGTTCCCAACCGATAGGTAAGCCAACTAAATAAGTTAATCAATTTCACTTAAAATATGAAAAAGTAAGTAGTAAGCAAATATGTTACATACTAAGTCTTTTAAATAAAATGAGGAAAACTGAAATACCACCCCAAGATTTAGTGTCATAAGTACAAGAGCTTCTAAAAGTCAATACAAGTCTCTAACTATATAACAAGTCTAAACAAAAGAAATACCCTATCAGAATACCAAAACAACCTAATATATAGAGATAGATGAAGGTATGAGCCACATAATATCCAAGAAGCTCACCACAACTCCAAGATAATCTAACTAACTCAAACTCAAGCTCCAAGAAATACACTTGAATTCGAAATATAATCTTCGCCATAAAAGAGTGCAACAAGCGTAGTATGAGTACAAAACTACATCTACCCAGTATATCTCATAGACCGACAACTAAGAAGTAGTGAAATGAGTATATAAGAAAATAATCTTTTAATTTTTACAAGTCCACATTATACTTATCAACCATGTTTTCATCAATAGAGATATTCAAATGTCACGAAATGTCCAAACACCAATAACACACATAATCAACAAGAATGAGGGATGTGATAAGATTTAATGCAACCTGACACTATGAAATGATATGCCTCAGATGCCAAGTACTCTCTCAACTATCTATACATGATACTCCTCGAAAATACATCAAGAGTTCATGACCCATGGGGACTCGTGAGGTCCATACACCGATACGGAAAATCTCCACGTGTCTGTGTGGATGATCTCAACACACTATCATAAAATCAAACAATCCGCGACACGGGCGATCTCTTCATGCCGAACTTATAATCATAACCAATCACTCACAGGAATGATCTCCACATTCCCAAATTATAATTATAATTGTCATGACCCAAGGGTACCCCATATATGTAACAAGGAACATAGAACACCGAAAGGCCATATCATAACATAAAGCATTAGCACAATAAGAGTAAAACACATTTCAAGTCCATAATTTTCATAAAGGAAAGCGGAAGTCTAGAATTTTCTCAATATAGCCATCTATTACAATAGTTGAATCAAATAGGGTCATAGTCCATACAACATAGTCCAAAAACAATACAAGAAAAGACTACTAAAATATAATATCCTTCCTTGAATCTTGAGGACTCACCCACAAGCTAGGAGAATAAGCAAATCCAAGCTTCTAGCCACAATGATTAGCACCTTGAGAACCAGACCATACATTTTGGGAAAATGTAGGAAAAGCATGGTTTGGTACAAAAATGCACGAAGTATGATAGCCATGAATAAAAACATTAAAATCATCCTAAAAGGGATATTTTAGTTGAATGCATGCAATTTGCTAAATTAAAATATCACTTTGAAGATAGTGGAAAAGCATAAGTCATAAGCATATTCATTACATAGATCATCATAACATTAGAGGAACATATCATAAATACCATCAAAGCATACTTGTGCAATGCATGAATAAGATCCCATAAATCCCACCCATGCTATGTAAATCTTCTTAAGTAACCATAGTTCATATTTCATATTTTTGTTCATATTACTATTGTCATAGTAGGGAATAAGCCTTAACCGACATAGACCATGTGAGCTTAACATGGAATCTGGTGTCTACCCCACACCGAAAAGGGGTTGTCCTACTTGCCTAAGGTAGAATCGTACTCTTAACTTAGGTGGATTCACTAGCTAAATACATATGAGGGAATATATTTTATGGGATAAGGAGATTGCTACTAGAAACCTGGACTCAACTAAGGTAGAAGGTTTCCATCTCATGAGACACATACTTTGGGAATCCGGACTCAACTAAGGTAGAAGGAACCCATTTGAAAAGCCGGACTCAACTAGTGTAAAAACTTTCATTGGGAAGACGGACTCAACTAGCGTAGAAGCTTCCATATCATATTCAATATCCACTCGGTGCTAAGCATTAATCCCTATTGAGTTCATATTAAGTCTTGACTTAAGTTCATATTCATGGAAGAATGTCTTGACACCCAATCCAACATAACTCATAAGATAGCTCATTATATCATGCATGAGAATAACCTTTCACCGTCCATGTCTACATATAGATTCAATAGGTGAGAAAGCCTTTCAACCTTAGAATCACTACATTGTGAGAAAACCTTTCAAATCATATCATAATCATACATAAGTGTGTATATGAGGATAAAATTTCAACAACACAACAACTAGATCATAATCATAATCACTTTACTCTCAGAGTGTACTTAAAACATATACTAAACTTCATAATCATGCATAATTCTCATACTTTGCCCTTCAAGGATAAAATATCATATTCAATCAACACATCTATAATTCACTACATTAGACATGGATGATAACATGATTCAAATAACTCAATTAATTCAAGCATAATCTCATAATATTCTTCTTTCATCAATTCACCCACATCACAAGATCATAAGTTGGGAATATGAGGATTTTATGGATTCTTGGGGACATAAAAACCATAAAAAATCATTAAATCAATCATAATATAAAGTAATTCAAACATTAGAATCGTTTTTGAAAGGAAGCCATGATTTGGAGTCAAACCCTAGCTTTTGGGGAACATCTATCTTAAAATTGGGGTTTTGAAAGGGCTCCATGGATGAAGGATATCCATGGATGAAGGACTATCATACCTTAGCAATGAATCCCAATGAAATTGAGTAGAAAACCTTGCTCCTTCAATCCTAGCTCCAACTTCCTTCTTCTTCTTCTTCCTTGAAGTTCAAGAGAGAGAATATTTGGGGAAAAGTTGGTTTTGTTTTGGGATTTAGGAATAACGAGGAGGATGACTAAATTGAGGGGTCTTAAATCAATATATAGTTAGTCTAAATTAGATTTAAATAAGTCACTTAATATTAATTAAAATCGAATAACCCCGAAGTGCCCCAAACTAACTTCCTCAAAGCAGTTTATAGGTGACCACCCACGACCCCACGACCCCACGACCCCACGACCACGGGCCATGGATGGACCCACGTGGCGTGCTGGTCAATCGTGGTCTTGACAGAGATTTTTGACAACCTACGACCCACTGACCTACGGACCGTGGACCCACTCATGGGGCGTGGGTCCTGTCGTGGTTCACTGGTTTGGGAAGTTTCCAGCATGCTTCTCAAGGGCCCATGGTTGGTCCTCGAGGGGTCATACCTTGACGTCCTAATACAAAAATCCTTTATTTTAAGTATGGGTAGTTACGTCTACGACTCTACCCCTCATGTTAAGCTCTAGTTTAGCCTAATAGTTATCGAGGTGTTACAATATCTCCCCCTTGAGAACATTCATCCTCAAATGATGATCTAGACACCTTACATAAGTAAAGACTCAAGACTAGCAGCCCACCATGCATGAAACATCAAGATAATGCACAATTCAAAAGAGGAAACATCGACTCTAACTCAAACAGAAACAATGAATCACAAGGAATTAGGAACTACATCTACCAACCCATTATGCATGATAACTCAACATTTCTCATATTCATAGGAGGAACTACCTTCTCCAACTAAAGCATGCTCAACACAACATCATGGAGCTAAGATGCAACTTACTTTCAAAATCATACTAAAGCATGTTCATCATCTCATCTCATCTCATGAAGTCAAATAGTCAACTCATACTCAATGCACAACAACATGAGGAACATGTATCATGAAAACTCATTTTCTTACTAAACATGAATTTCTCAAGAACATGCACAACATAAGGAAATCATGGAAACACATAAATCACACATGATGTCACGACCCATGAGTACCCCTAGACATGACAAGGTGTACTCAACCCCTAAAGGTATCATACAAGCCCCTTAGCATATCATAACATATGATAAAAGAAATGATGTGGAATTTAAAACTTTATCCATACAGTCGAAGTCTTTTATAAGCAAGCGGAAGTCTAGACTTGTCTCGCTTAGCCATCTAATACAATCTTTGAATAAAATAGGGACACAAAAATTAAATAACTACAAAGAAACTACAAATGACTCATACGTCGTCGAATCATGATGACTCACCAAACTAGCAAGGAGAATGATGAATTCCAAGCTCTAGCCACAAGGGGAACCAAAATGAGTGCCAATCCCTACACTTGGGAAAAAATGTATAAAAATATGGGTTAGTACAACAATGCACAAAGTATGATAGCCATGCATAAAAACCTTGAAAACATGCTAATAAGGACATTTTAGTTGAAAGCATGCACTTTACCGAGTTTGAGAATCATCATTTACATTAGTATAAAAAGCATAGATCACAAGCATATTCAACATATAGATCATAATAGCATAATAGAACCATCTCATAAGTAACCCTAAGTTGTACATGTGCAATGCATAGATAAGATCCCATATTCCCATCTATACTAAGTACCACTTTTAGGCCACCATAATCATATTTACCATTCTTTAATATCATCCTTTGTTAATACTCATCGAAAAGGAAACATTGACCTTTTATAAGTCATATCAAGGAAAGCAACTCATGGAAACAATCCACATTATGCATACTTCATTTATTGTGGGGGTAAGCCTTAACTGACATAGACCATGTGAGAAAATCATGGAATCCGGTGTCTTCCATACCGAAAAAAGTTGGTATACTTGCCTATGGTAGAACCAGTAATATTTAGCTTAGGTAGATCTACTAGCTAATAACCTATGTGGGCACATAGTTATGGGATAAAGAGGTTTTTACTAGAAACCCGACCATACTAGGGAGAGCTTCCACCTCACATTATCCAGTCGGTGCTAAGCATTAAATTCCCACGAAGTTGTTAATTCTCTATTAACATCATTACTTATGAAAGGGTGCCCTTGGACTACCGATCCAAGGTACATCACTAGAATAGCTCATTGACTCCTCATAAAGGGGTGCCATTGGCCTACCAATTCAAGACACAACCTTAGAATACTTCATTAGTCACTCATTAAAGGGGTGTCATTGGCCTACCGATTCAAGGTATATCAATCAAGATAGCTCTTTAATTACACATGAAAGGGTGCCCTTAGCCTACCGATTCAAGGTATATCATTAAGACACTCTTTAGATCATGCGTGAGCAACTATCACCATCCATGATCATTCTTATTCTTTAGATTCAATTAGGTGAGAAGAGCCTTTCAACCTTAGAACCATCATTATATGAGAAGGCCTTTCACAACATGTAATATTAATACATAGGTGTATAATTGAGAATATCCTTTCAAAAACACACAACAAGATCATAATCATAATCACTTTACTCTCAAAGTGTTTTTAAAACACATACATAAATCTCATAATCATGCATAATTTTCATACTTTTCCCTTCCAGGACCATGGATTATAATTCATCAAAACATATAGAATTAATACATTAGACATGAATGATAACATAATTCAAGTAATCAATTCATTACATTCATAATTCAATAACATTCTGCTTGCATCAATTAATACACAAACTTTGAGATCCAATTTGGGAAAATAGGGAAATTCATGGATTCTTGAGGAATTCAACTTAAAATCCTATAAAATCATCAATAAATCCATAAAAAAACATAATTCAATTATTAAAAATGAATTTGAAAGGAATCCATGAGATTGAAGTCAAACCCTAGCTTTTGGGTTTTCTAGCTTTGAAATTGGAGGTTTTGAAGGGGCTCCATGGGTGAAGGCTACCCATGGATGAAGAACTACCATACCTAATTGAATAATTCCCACGAATTTGAGAAGAAAATCTTGATTGTTCAACCCTAGCTTCTTCACCTTTTTTTTTCTTTGGAGTTCTAGAGAGGATTTTTGGGGAAAAGTTGATTATTGATTTGGGTTTTGGGATTTATGAGGTGAATGGGTTGGTTAATGAATCAAAAAGACTTATATAGGTGAATTAAAAATATACAAAACGACCTCACATCATACTAACTAAAATAGTAATTACCTAATCTACCTCTTACCTTAACCTAATTAACCCAGCTTACATGCCCCATCCACGACCCCCACCTACAGGGCGTGGAATGACCTATGGACCGTACTGGTAGGGTGTGGGTTGGGGTATGCAACTCTAATGTTGGCCCCTTGAAATACGACACCTAGCCATGGGATGGGGTCCACCTACCGGGTGTGAGTCCCATCCGTAGGTGACCCATTTTGGGTAGTTTCTTAGGGGCTGTTTTGGGTCCCCCTCAAGGACCCTTGGTTGTTCCTTGGGGGGTCGTACCTTGACGTTTAAATCCTAAACCCTTTATTCTAAGTACAAGAAGCAAGTTTTATGACTCTAACCCTTACGACAAGCTCTAGTTAAGCCTACTAGTTTTTGGGTTGTTACACATGACCTCTAAAACAATAAAACTCTAGATGAACTACTTACCTCAAGCTTGAATAGGAGTAGAATGAAAAATATGAGGCTATCGGGACTTCATATAGGCCTCGGTCTCTGAAGTAGCACCCTCAACTAAGTGATTTCTCCACAATACCTTCACGACGGTCACTTTCTTGTTTCTCAACCTCTTGACTTGGCGGTCTAGAATCTCAACCGGTACCTCTTCATAAGCAAGATTCTCCTTAATCTCTAAACCATCTAAGGGAACTATGGTTGATGGATCCCCAATACAATTCTTCAACATTGAGACATGGAACACCGAATGTACTAATGCCAACTCATTTGGCAAGTCTAACTCATATGCAACTTTGCCCACACGCCTCAAAATCTAATAAGGACCCACAAATCAAGGACTAAGTTTCCCCTTTTTTCCAAACCTCATAACACCCTTCATGGGAGATATTTTCAAATAAACCCAATTATGGACATCGAATTCTAGATATCTCCTTAGAATTCTAGATCTCTCCTTCTAACATCAGTATTGAGCCTGTTTAAAAGAAGGACAATCTGTCAATAAAGCATCCTTGTTTTCCTACAAGACACTCGCCCGGATGGTTCTTACCATACTTTGGACAACTTGGGTAGGTTCTGATGCCTGAAACACTCCCTTGAGACTTAGAGCCTAATACCCTACCTTTCTGATCATGTTAGAACTTGGAGGATGGAACACTAGCTGATGAAGGTGTTGGAGCTAAATTTTTTTGCTGAAACTGTGAGCGATTTCTACCACCCGATATTTGTTAAGAATACTCATAGTTTCCTGTTGTAGCCTTCTTATTATCCTTAGCATGTTCCCTAAGCCTATCTCCCTCAACTTGCTAAGCATGATTCATGAGCCTAGAGATGTTCATATTTTCCAGAAACATAGCATTCCTACACTCTGTTTTCACTAAGTCGGATACCCCATATAGAAACTTGTTCATTTAAGCCCTAGAATCGGCAACCATGTGAGGAGCATACCTGGAGTGTTGGTTAAACTTGAGTCCATACTCTTGGATTGCCATGCTACCTTGCCTCAAATTCATGAACTTCTGAGCTTTTGCCTCCCTCAACTCTCTTAGGAAGAATCTGTCCAGAAAGGTCTCACTAAAGCATTCCCAAGTGATAGGAGCTGCATCTGTACCCTGTGTTCTCTTACCATTGAGTATACCAGATATGAGCTACATCCTTAAGCTAATAAGATGCCAAATCTACCCTATCATTACCTGTCACTTGCATCACTCCAAATATCTTCTTGATCTCATCTATGAGGTTTTGGGGATCCTCACCAATCTGTGATCCTAGGAACTTAGGCGGATTCATTCTAACGAAGTCACGAACCCGGGGTGCCATTGATCCACCACTAGAATTTTCAGGAACTGGAACCTGCTGGTTGTTCTGGTTGGTCACACTCTGAGACAAAAGTTGAATAGCGTTCCAAAACTCGGCATTCAAAACTTCCTGATCTGGGACTGGAGGAGTTGCGTTAGTGTTGCGTACATTCACTTTCCTTCCGTAAGCTCTATGAGGAGGCATGATCTAAAAGCGCATAATGTTAAGTTAAAAATGAGGAATTAGATCATACCTTATGCACGATAAGAATATCAAGAAAGTGAAGTTTTCCTAAAACACTTCATAGCCTCCCTCTCATTAGATGTGGTGCACTTCACACCCATGAAAAGGACTCTACTTAGTGCGGCTTTTAAGACATCCTAGGACTTTTAAACCTAACACTATGATACCAAGTTTATCATGCCTTGAAGCTACCCCAGAATGCGGACATGGGACCTAGGATCATGAGTGACCCCAAGCTAACCCTACTGGCATATCATAAGCATACTAAAGTAAACTGAAGTAAAGAAATATTGTGCGAAAGCTAAATCATCATATAAACTGAAATGATGGGGAATACCCATAAAATATATGAATAAATGAAAACTGAGAGTTTAACAACAATTTAAAAGTCAAACTGAAATGCTAAAGTTGAAACTAACTATGTCTAAAAATAGCCTCTAACTGACTAGAAATGCTGGGACATGCCCCAGCTAAGTCTAGCAAAAACTAAAGCTAAAACTAAAAGCACAGGAAACATATCTGTCGTCCTCGAAGAATGAGGACTGACCACTGATACTGCTGAACTGGAGATCAGTAACCGATCTATGCGTGATCTGGAAGCTGAGAACCTGAACCTACATCACGAGAAGATGTAGTGCACAATATGCGTTAGTACTTGAAAGGTACTGAGCATGCAGGATATAGTAAAGCTGAAGAACAATCATAACTGAACCAAAGCATATATCTGAGCAATGATAAGAGATAAACATGATACTAAATTGAGAATACTGAACATGAAGTAACTGAATGCAATGACCAAGTTTATAACATGCTGAGACTGAATACTGAACTGTGACTGATAACGTGGTCAATGCAATAAAATCTAACTGTAAGGGAGCTACTAATAATCGACATAAAACTACATGAGCTAAATTTGGAGTCCGATGTATACGCCCCATCGAGAGGACCCAATATATCCTACCAGAGGTATAGAGGCATGACTGTCGTGATCACTAAAATGATTCCCATAAAGGGGACTTACAACCTACGGGGAACGTAGTTCTGGGACTTGAGGGTGACTGACCCTAGTCCACTCGGTATTAAGCTTCTCCCAATTGATTATGTAATTAACAATTTATGATTGAATTTCTGTAATACTAGATAGCTCAAAACTGACATGCTAACTAAAAATGCAACATTAATATGTTGATAATGAAACATTCAAATTTGAGGCATGTATATCTGAAATATCTGAACTAGCATGTGTAATTCATGAACTAAAATAACTACATAGCTAGGGCTCTGAATTTATGAAAGAATTTACACAAAACGATACTAAAATCATAATAATCTGCTTTGGATCATTCTAAAAGCTAAAACCCAACAATTTCTAACATTCAAGAAACCCTAGGTCTAGATAATATTAAGGGAATCAAGATTTTGACTGAAATTTAGGGACCAAATGGGTGAAAGGAACCCACTAGTGAAATCCCACATACCTAATGACGAATTCCACAGAGAAATTTTTCAATTTTAGGGCTGGAATTGATGAAAATCGCTGCGTTCTTATACTAGGGCTGCTCGACTTTCTCCTCTATTTTGCTCTAAGTTTCGCTTGATTTTGGTGAATAATTGATTAGGTTAGGTTCTAATTAGTTTACTAGGCTAAAACTAACGAAAACCACGTAGTTTAAGGGTCCAACACATAAGGAAAGGCCAGAATGACCCCTGACTTAAAAGCTGTCGGGGCAGCCGACAGACTAGACCGACAGACTGTGGATGGACCGATGGTCCCTTCTATTCGACCGTCGTTCTGGGGATAGAAATCTGGAGGCTGACCCACGGCCCTGGACCATAGACCATGGCCTGACATACGATCCGTAGGTCCCGGCGTGGGTGGACCCTTAGCTAGATTTTTTGGACTGCTTCTGGGGAGGGCTGAAGGTGGCCATCCACGGACCACCAGCACGGATCGTGGGTCACCCTACAGTTTGTGGGTGGCAGCAGTGGGTTGCACCTACAACTTCTGGAAATCTGCTGGTTGTGTGTTTCTGATATATATTGTTACATTATGCGGGTCCTCTCGATCGGGAAAAGTTCAAAGTTGCTTTCCTTTGTAGGTTCTTTCCCCTTGAGATGATGGAGGGAAAGGTTCTTGAATTCATTAACCTTCGTCAAGGAAGTACGATTGTGAAGGAATATTCTTTGAAGTTCACACAATTGTCTGAATATGCTTCTACTATGATTTCCGATCCTAGGGCAATGATGAGTAAATTCGTTTCGAGTGTGTCCTAAATGGTGGTTAAGGAATGTCGTACCACCATGCTTATTAATGATATGGACATTTATCGTCTCATGGTTCATGCTCAACAAATTTAAGAGGAGAAACTTAAGGAAAACTCTAGGGAGGCCAAGAGGGCTAAAACCGGTTATGGTAATTTCTAACACTCAAGGTCCGATGGACATGGTCGTCCCAAGTTCAGACAATGGTTTTCTGGTCAAGGTTCCTCCAATGTTCCTCCAATGTTCCTTCTAAGTTCAACAAAGAGAGGGTGTCTAACCCTGAGCCTAAAGGAGAAAGTGGTAGTGGGTCTTTATTGCCTACTTGTACTAAGTGTGGAAGGAAGAACGAGGTCAAGTGTTTAGGGGATCCAATGCTTGGTTTGTTTGTGGCAAGATGGACCAAGAGATAATAGATTGTCCTTTAGTTGATAAGAACAATGGAGATAATCATCGAAGGACTCAACTTAATCCTTCATCCAGTCCTAGTGGTTCAGGTTCAAATGCTTCCAAGCATAACGGGTTCTATGCACTTCAGACTCGTCACGATTAAGAGGGTTCTCCCAATGTGGTTACCAGTATGTTGAAATTCATTAAACTTGATGTTTATGCTTTACTTGACCCTGGTGCTACCTTGTATTTTTTGAGACCATATGTGGCTATAAGGTTTGAAATTCTTTCGAATGTGTTGTTAGATCCATTTTCTGTCTCTACTCCTGTTGGAGATTCTATTGTGGCTAAGAGGATCGATAGAATGTGTCCCATTTCCTTGTCTCGTAGAGTTACTCTTGTTGATCTGGTAGAGCCTGATATTCTAGATTTTGATGTAATCCTTGGTATGGATTGGTTGCATTCATGTTATACTTCTATTGATTGTAGAACTCGTGTAGTCAAGTTTCAGTTTCCAAATGAACCCATCCTAGAGGTGAAAGGGGGAAGTTCTATGCCGAAAGGACAATTTGTTTGCTGTATTAAAGCTAGAAAGATGATTTCTAAGGGTTGTATATACCATTTAGTTAGGGTGAGAGATATAGATTCCGAGACCCCTACTTTTGAGTCAGTCCCCGTTGTTAATGAGTTTCTGGAAGTGTTTCCAAATAGTTTACCCGGTATTCATTCATCCTTACCAAATGGCTCCGGCATAATTAAAGGAGTTAAAGCAGCGATTGAAAGATTTGTTGGATAATGGTTTCATCCGACAGAGTATCTCCCCATGGGATGCTCCAGTTTTATTTGTTAGAAAGAAGGATGGTTCGCTCCGTATGTGTATAGAGTATCGACAGTTTAACAAGGTGACCATTAAGAATAAGTATCCCCTTCCAAGGATAGATTACTTGTTTGACCAACTTCAAGGGGCAAGTTACTTTTCCAAGATTGACCTTCGGTCAGGTTATCACCAATTGAGGGTGAAAGAAGATGATATTCCAAAAATGGCTTTTTGAACTCGATATGGTTATTATGAGTTTTTGGTAATGTTGTTTGGTTTGACTAATGATCATGCGACATCTATGGATTTTATTAATATGGTGTTTAGACAATACCTTGACATGTTTGTGATCGTATTCATTGATGATATATTGATTTTTTGAGAAGTGAGGGTGATCACATCAATCATTTGAGGATTGTGTTGCAAGTCCTCAAGGACGAACAACTCTTTGCGATGTTTAGCAAATTTGATTTTTGGTTAAGGTCCATGGCCTTTATTGGTAATATTGTTTCGAGTAAGGGTTTTGAGGTAGATACTAAAAAGACGAATGTGTTTAAGAGTTGGCCTATACCTCTATCTCCTTAGGATATTAGAACCTTCTTGGGTTTGGCTGGTTACTACAAAAGGTTTGTTGAGGGGTTTTTATCGATTGCCTTTCCATTGACAACATTGACTCAAAAGAAGGTTAATTTCATCTGGTCCAATGCATGTGAAAAGAGTTTTCAGGAATTGAAGGATAGACTTACTTCTGCTCAAGTGTTGACTTTATCGATAGGGACTGATGGTTTTGTTGTTTATTGTGATGCCTCGAGAGTTGGTCTAGGATGTGTACTTGTGAAAAATGGGAAAGTTGTCACCTATTCTTCAAGGTAACTTAATATTTAAGGAAATAATTACCCTACCCATAACCTCGAACTAGCGGCAGCTGTGTTTTCTCTTAAGATCTGGAGGCATTATTTGTATGGTGTTCATGTCGATGATTTTAGCGACCACAAGAGTTTGAAATACTTTTTTAATTAGGAGGATCTAAATCTTTGCCAAAGAAGGTGGCTTGAGTTATTGAAGGATTATGATATGAGTGTTCTCTATCACCCCAGAAAGGCGAACATGGTGGCAAACGCTCTTAGTCGACTATCTATGAAAGTGTTGCTCATATCGACGATGATAAAACGAAGTTGGTTCAGATGTTCATAGATTGGCCCAGTTAGGTGCTCAATTAGTGTACTTTACTAAAGGTGGGGTTATGGCTCACAATGGGTCACAATTGTCTTTTTTGGCAGATGTGAAAGCTAAGAAAGGTCTTCACCTGACTTTGGTTGAATTAAAGGAAGCAATGCTTAAAACGTTGGTTGAGGCTTTCTCCCAAGGGGTAGATGGAGTATTTAGATATCAAGGTCATTTTTGTGTTTCCAATATAGATGACCTGAGAAAGCAGATTTTAGCAGAAGCCCATAGTTCTTGATATTCCATTCACCCGGGAGCCACCAAAATGTATCGTGACTTGCGGGAGATCTATTGTTGGAATGGGATGAAGAAAAATATTGCAGAATTTGTGGTTAAGTGTCCCAATTGTCAACAAGTGAAAGTTGATCATTAGAAACTAGGAGGTTTATCTTAAGACATTAGCATTCTCACTTGGAAGTGGGAATATTTGAATATGAACTTGATCGTTGGCTTGTCTCGTACCAGGCGACAACATGACTCAATTTGGGTTATAGTAGATCGGATAACGAAATCGGCTCATTTTATTCCCATCATGATTTCTTATTCGGCAGAGGACTATGCTAAGTTATACTTGAGAGAAATTTTAAATTTGTATGGAGTGCCTTTATCCATCATCTCCGATCGTGGTACCCAATTAACTTCTCAGTTTTGGAGATCTTTTCAAAAGGGTCTTGGTACTCGTGTTAAGCTTAGTACATCCTTTCATCCGTAAACAGATGGGAAAGTGGAGCGTACTATTCTAACTTCGTTCGATATTTTGGGAGAATGTGTAATTGACTTTAAGGGTAATTGGGATGATCACTTCCCTTTAATTGAGTTTGCCTACAACAATAGCTATCACTCAAGTATTGGTATGACTCGATTTGAGGCTTTTTATGTTAGGAGGTGTAGATCTCCGATAGGTTGGTTTGAGGTTGGTGAATTTACTTTGTTAAGACCCTAATTGGTTCATGAGGCTATGGAGAAAGTATGGGTTATTAGAGAAAGGTTAAAAATGGCTCAAGGTCGACAAAAGTCCAATGCCAATGTTAGAAGAATAAATCTTGAGTTTCATTTGAATAATTGGGTTTACCTGAAAATTTTACCCATGAACGGTATAATGAGGTTTGGTAAGAAAAGGAAGCTTAATCTCTAATATGTAGGCCCATATTAGATTTTGAGACGTATTGGTAAGGTTGCTTATGAACTTGAATTTCCTAATGAATTGGCATCCGAGCATCCAATTTTCCATGTCTCCTTGTTGAAGAAATGTGTTGGTGATCTGAAAATTATATTTCCCCTAGAAGATTTGGGAGTTAAGGAGAATCTTCCTTATGAGGAAGTTTCGGTTGAGATTTAAACCGACAAGTCAAGAAGATGAGAAATAAAAAAGTCACTTCCGTAAAAGTTTTGTGGAGGAGTAAATTAGTTGAGGGTGCTACTTGGGAGGCCGAGGCTGATATGCTGTCCCGTTATCCTCATCTATTTCCTTCTACCCCTACTCTAGCCTGAGGTATTGAGTTCCTCATGGTTTACTTTCTTGGTGTCATGTGTCTTAAATATTCCCATGATTTTCTCATTTATGCATGTTCATGAAAAATCTTATGTTTTGAGAAAATGAGTCAACTTGATTGATTTCTACATGTTTATGTGCATTTCAGTATGAGTTGCATATAGACTTCATGATATGATTTTGTGAACATGCTTTAGCTTGGAGTTGATGTTTCCTCCTCTGATATGTGCATTTATGTAATTTCATTCATGTTGGGTTGTTAGGTTTTAAGTTCCTACCCTCTTTATGCTGTCTTGAATCTCATTCGAGGATGAATGATCCCAAGGGGGAGATAATGTAATACCTCAAATTCGAAAAGATAGAAAAAATTAAATTTTTCAGAAATATGTGCCTGTTTCGACGGTGCCATCCACGACCCCTAGAACGACCCACGGACCGTAAGTCAGGTCCGTGTTTGGCTAGATTATTATTTTCAAAATGTCAAGTTTTCTGTATTTTTCAATGGTTCACCAGGACGGTCCGTCGTCCAATTTGATAAACGCTCAAGTACACCTCATCCAATACTTGGTGTAGGGGATCATAATCTAGTATAAAACCCAACGAAGAATTGGGGTCGAACCCACAGGGAGTGGTACAAGTTCGAATTCAATCACGAAGTTATAAAAGTGGTCTAATCGGTTATAGGAATAGAAATTGTAGAAATTATTTGAATAAATCAAAGGGATTGACACAGATGTCAGATGGGGGGATTTATTTTTTCAATTAGTAACTATAAAAATTATGAATACAGGGGAATCAATAAGTAGAGAGAGGAATTCTCGGGGATGTGATCGATTATAAGCTAATTTCTCTATATGGGTACTTTTAGTTTACTAAAAATTGTTGAATCTCTGTGGGTAGGCTAGACTATAGTTGCAATAGCTTTCTCTCAAACAACTATTACGATTCAAGCGAGTTCTCTCGAACCTCGACAAGCATAACACTATAAGCATCCCAATACCTCAAATTATCTACTCTCTTGAGCTAGATAGGTAGGACTGAGTTAAGATTCACTCTCTCGAGTTGAACCCACAACAACCCAATCACTACAATCATCAATTGAAAACTTTTGTTCTAAAACCTCTTTCTCAAGCAAGCCCTAAACACTAAGTTAGAATTTAATTTGCAACTACAATTCATAGATTAATACACAACTATCAATTAAAACCACTTCAAATAAGCATATAAATCAGTGAAAAATAATACCCATAAGCTAATTAAAGCAAATAATCACATGATCACACCCCAATAATTGGGGTTTTAGCCACACATCATAAAAAGGAAGTAAAATTTACCAATAATGTTATCCATGAACTGGGTAATGGTTTCCAAGTCTCTACAATTCTTCGAATCAAATCAATTAAAAAACCCAATTAAAAATTCCTCAAAACCACGTAAAACAAAGTTTCCAAAGAAAGTTCTAAGTTCTACAATGGAAAATTACTCAGGAAATAACTGGATTCAAGACTGGATTCCAGAGTTCTCTCCTTTTTTTCTTTTTGAAATCCAATTTATAGTTTCCCAAATTATGGCTTTCAGGACCATTAGGCGAAGTTAGTCAAGCATCGTCAACCAAGTCGGCGATGCGCCAATGGCACCCTTCCATCATCGGTTTGCCTTGACTCTTTAACCTCAGGGTTCTGTGACTTTAAGTGATCATGATCGAGGTCGTCGATCTATTCGACGGTCCACCGACTGTCCATGTCCATCGCCAAGATGGTTCTTTCCCAGGACTGGCACACTGGAACTTTTGGCGATATGAAGAACCACACGGTTGTTTGCTGAGTAGTCTTGGCGATCACCAAGATTTCCTTTCTTCGACTTCTTTAGCTTTCTTCGCTTCTTTTTTCTCAATAATTTCCTTGCCTTGCTTCTTAGCCTTCATTCCTGCGAATCAACACCTTAACATTAGTTTAGAGTATAAATTAGGCATTGAGGAAAATAAAACTATGAAAATAAAGCCCTAAATTAGTCGAAATATCAGACTCATCACAATTCACGTGTCGTAGGTAGGTCTTGTAGGTGAGCCCCATACTTAGAGAAAATTTAGGATCAAAAGCCAAGATCCACGGTCGGGGTTAATAGACCGTTGTTGGACCCACTGTATGTTGATAAGGACCATTGATCAAGGCCTCAATGCCTAGCCTCTGATCCAAATGACGCCCTAACAGGACTGTCCATGGTTTGACCAACGAACCCTCGGTCTGGCCGTCGTTGGTGTCGGAAATTATTTTAAGAGGGACTTTTGTGTATTTTCTTAATTATTCTAGTCTAATACTATGTTATTTTACCCTGCACCGAAAACCCTATATAAGTGTTTTTAACCCCAAAGTTCCCCAATTGAAATCATTCTCTCAAATTTATAAAAGAAGAGCAAGTCTTCCTCTTAAATATTTCTCTCTCTAGAAAGCTTGAATAAGAAGGGTCCAACCTAGAGTTTCAAGTCAATTCTCCTAATCCTCCATTGAATTTAAGCAATTGGTAGTAAGGTATGATGGCTTTCATCCATGAATCCCTTTCTTCCATGGATTTCCCAACTTCTTCAATTTTCGAAGTTAGAAATCCTGAATTGAGTTAGGGTTTTTCTTCTATGTTACAGGTTCTTTTAATTATTGATTTAATTGATTGATCTATGATCTTTTATGTATGAATTTAGTTAATCTCATATTTTTATGATGATCCATCGATGAACCCATGTAATTCCCATGTTTTCCAAATTATGATCATATGATGTGGGTTTTCGATTATGAAAGAAAAGTTTATGAAATCAAACATGTTCTCATGAAATTTATGTAGATGTTTTAAGGATGTTTGAGAGTGAGGTATCAATGTTGTTGTTATGGTTGTGTTGTTGAAATGATTTCTCATATACACATGAAATCTTGATTGTGAAAGGTTTTCTCACATGATAAGGGTTATTAGGGTTGAAAGGTCTTCTCACCTAAAATGAACCAATGTTAAAGAGTTATTCTAATGTTAAGGCAAGAGACGATTACCCATGCCCTCTAATTGAAAAACAAGAGACGATTACCCATGTCACGTGCTGTAAGGACAAAAGGTGATTAACCATGTTCCTTTAAGAGCTAAGACGAATATGATTAAGAGCTATTCCCTGGAATTTAAGCTTATTATCAAGTGGACAAGTGGTGATTACCCGTGTCCCATAATCTATGTGCTAACATAGGATTGTCTAGATAGACATTAGGTAGTTGATCCACATAAGCTAGAAGTTCATGGTCCTTACCTTGGCAAATAGGACAACCCCTTTTCGGTATGGGCCACACCGGATTCTATGTTGATAGCTCACATGGTCTTATATGTCGGTTAAGGCTACTTTCCACAAGCAAGCTAAGATGAACTGAGGTTACTTCAAGAAGTATCTTACGTATGTTTTAAGTTGTTGTTCACTTGTATTGATCATGTTTTACGGCTTATGTGTTCTAACTTTCAAGATTCATGTGTTAGTTTGATCATTGCATGCTTATGAAGATGTCCCTTTTTAGCATGACTTTAATGATAAATCAGCACTATAGGTAAATTCCTTAAGCCATGTAAAGTCTCGCTAAAAGATCCTAATTTCCAAAGGTATGTTTTTATGCATGTCTATCATTCTTGGTACGTGTTTGTATTAATGCATAATCTTGCCTACGTTTCCCCAAATGTAGGGTCAAACAGTCTGGGTTCCAAGTTTTGTGGCTAGAGTTCTTTGAGGAGAATCTGAGCTATGGTGAGTCCTCATGCTTCGAGGATCGGACATTTATTGTTTTCAGTCCTTCTTTACTTTTAGTTTTGGAACATGATGTATGGGCTACACCCAGATTCATTCGTATGTACTAGATGACTTTGAGACGATGTTTAGATTTCCGGTTTTCTCTATAAAACTTTGCTATGTTGAAACTATCTTTTTAATCTCTTTTATTCTGTTATCTTGTATGAAAAAAGCTAAATGGCTTTTATGGGGCCTCTCGGGGTCTTATACGCCATGTTATGCCTTGAGGCTGCCTTGGATTGTGACACCTATAATTTGTTTATGTGATATAAATTTGGGGTCTGCGATATCGGTAACTTAGTTTTAATCAAATTTTAGTTTTGTCCTTGTGGGTTGAAATTAAACTTTTAGAGTTAGTTTGGGGTATTGGTTAGAAGTATAGTAATATGTGTGCCATTAGATTCATATTCTTATGAGGATTACATATTTGATAGATTGGAAAGGCTTTGAAGCTTTACACAAAAAGAAAAGGTGAAATCTTGAAGAACTTGTGGCACGTGTTTGACTTTCGAGGTATGTTAAGACTTTCTAAACTTTGTTGAGGAACATTTTCTAATTAAAGATTTAAAATAAGATAGACAATGGGAAAAGTTAAATTATGGGGGTCTCGTACCAATGGTGTGTCGGGCATTGGAACGAGTACCAGTGTTATTAAAGGAAGGTTTGTAACTATAATATGATAGATTGTAATCCGAGAATGCCAAAACATATGGGCATTAGAAGATGTATTAGTAACTTGTTTTCTTTTGTGTGGCTGTATTTCTTTATTGGACCCGTATATTTTTAATAATTAGCGACAATTGATTTATTGAGATACTTCATCATCCCCTTTTATTGATATTATATTGTGCACATGCATTGGCATGAGATAGAGTATGAGTAAAGGTCTAACATGTGGAGATCATTCATGTTGAGATTGAGTTATTATTATAATTTTTGCACATGGAAATGATCCCTGCGAGATATTGGTTATGATTATAAGTTGGGCACAGAGAGATCGTCCGTGTTGGGATTGTTTGATACTAAAATAATGTATTGAGATCGTCCACACAGACACATGAAGATTGTTCATGTCGGTACATGGACCTCGCAAGTCCCCCATGGGCCATGAACTCTCAATGTATTTCTAAGGAGTATCATGTATATACGGTTTAGAGAGTACTGGGCATTTGAATATGATTTCATGGTGTAACATTGCATTGCATCTCATTACTTCCTTCATTCTTGTTTGAATATGTGCTCCATTGATGTTTGGACATTACGTGATATTTGAGTATCCCTATTTGATGAACACTTGGTTGATTAGTATAATGTGGACTTGTAAAATTAAAGAATTATTTTCTTATATACTCTTGTCACTACTTCTTTGTTGTCGGTCTATGAGATACATTAGGTACACATGGATTTGTACTCATACAAAACTTGTCACACTCTTTTGTGGTGTAGATTATATTTCAAATTTGAGCGCATTTCTTGGAGCTTTAGTCTGAGTTTGGATTATTTTGGAGTTGTGGTGAGCTGCTTTGATATTCTGTGGCCCATACCTTCTTCTATCTCTAGTTATTAGGTAGTGTTGGTATTCTGATAGGATATTTCTTATGTTTAGATTTGTTAAATAATTAAACACTTGTATTGACTTTAGAAGTTCTTGTACTTATGACACTGATTCTTGGGGTGGTATTTTAATTCTTTCGCATTGTATTATAAAAGACTTAGTATTCTAGAATTGCTTTCTACATAAATTTCCACATATTTAGTTGAATTGGTTACCTATTGGGTTGGCTTACCTATCGATTGGGAACATAGGTGCCATCACAACTTGTAATTTTTGGTCGTGAAAACATGGTATCAGAGCCCTAGGTTCATCGATCTCACGAGTACAAGAGCTGAGTCTAGCAGAGTCTTTCGGATTGGTGTAGAGATGTCTGTTACTTATCTTGGAGAGGCTATAGGACCTTATGAAACTTTCATTCTTCCATTTCTTATCGTGCATATGTGGTTTGGTTTAAGATCAAAAATTTTGTTCCATTTTCTCACCAATGGTGAGGAAACATTTTCAAGTTTTACCTCAGTGGTAGGGGATGGTATTGTGTGGTTTAGTACGAATGTTACATGGTTATAAAAATAACTTGGTAATGAGCATTTCGATTCAAAAAATAAAGAAATTGACGAGGTTGAAAATAGTAAGAATGGTTTTCTTGAAGGGTGATTTAGAAAAAAGATACTTGAACTTCATTTGAATTTATTAGGACAATTTTAGGACCTGTGTTTACGATACGTGAATAATTCAGTAATGAAATGGTATAATGTTGATTTCTTTATGAGAAGTGTAAGATTAGGAAGATCAATTGATCAAATAAGATTATAGTGATTAGGGTAAGTCTATGAGGATAAGTTGAGAAAGGACAAAGACATAAAATGTTATCGCTTCTAATGACGTTTGAGAAGGTATGTGTTGTTATAAGATTCGTATGGTAAATTTCCTTTCTATCCTTTGAAATATAGGTATAATGAAGATAATTTGAATAGTTTAAGTTGGATGGCATTATTTCCATGTTGATATTCATTTGATATAATGCATAAGGTGGGTTAAGTCTAATACATCAAGCTATTATAAAAGGCTAAATTGAGTATCAGCCAACAAAGACATTTGAATTGAGGGTTAATGATATATAGTGATAAATTTATATTGTGAGGAGCCTTTCTGTTATTGAATTAAGGATTGGTAATATTAATTGAAAGTAAAAGCGGAGAAAGATTCATTAGTTAAAAGATTTTGAAAGGGATACTTGTATGAAGCTATATGAGGACATCTATAGAGACGTATGCATAGTAGTTATGAATAACTCTATAGATCCTACTCCAATACGGCAGTGATTGGCATATTATAGTAGTAAATAACTAATTGTACTGTGTAACCAAGGTTGTTCAAAGTATCATTTGATATGCTCTCGATTGACTACATTTTTATTTTGAGTGTTGATCTACTTCATTTTACGTAAGTACACACCTTATTTTAGATTTGAATATACTTTGTGACTCTTTTTCTATGTCTGTACATATTTCTACACATTTAGATGGTTTTTAGTGGTAGATCGATTACATTGATCTTATGCTATTAACTTGGTAGTATATGACACATGGAAAGACTTAGTTCTTTTGAATTTGGATTGGATTTCTCCACTCATGCATTTTCAAAGTATTAGGCAAAGACGATAGCCTCATATTTTTCAAGGTTTCCTAAAATGAAGTGGCAGAAAAATCTTAGTAATTATCCGAGAAGGATATTTTCAATTGTGAAGTCTGAACTGGTAAAACGAGTAAGTGATGCATGACATATTGGAATTATGTTTGGGATACTGGTATCGATAATTCTCCATTATAATGAGTTCTAATGGTAAAAGAGTTCTTCGAAGTGTTTTACTTGATCGTGATATCAAATTTAGTATTTTCTTAGAGTTGGACACTTGATCTATTTCTATAATTCTTATTGGAGTACTCATTTGGAATTGAAAGAACAACAGCAAGACTTATAGAGTAAGAGATCTATTAGATCAAGTGTATCCTTATGGCTTTTTTTTTATTGTACTTGGATTCCTTTGTCATTATTTTTTACCGATGATATATTGGTATACTCTCGTAGAAGAGAAGATCACAAGCATCATTTGAGAATTTTTCTTTAAAATATGAAAAAGATTAAGATTTATGCAAGTTTATAAAGTGTGAGTTTTAATTAGTTAGGTGGCATATTTGGACCATGTACTATTCAAGAAAGGTACTATGATGGATTCCTAAGAGATTGATGCAGCTTGTAATTGAGAAAAACTTGTTCCCATTCCCGAGATTCAAAGTTTCTTAGGTCTTGTAGATTTTTACTGATGATTTGTGGAGCGGTTCTCATCTATTGCATCTGTATTGACTAGGTTGATACAAAAGAATGCAGTCTTTCAGTGGTTTAATGAGTGTAAGGTGAGTTTTCAAAAGCTCAACACTTTATTAACTACTACTTTGATTTTGACTCTACTCTTGGAGAGTTATTTTATTTTATATTATGATACTTCTCATATTGATCTTGGTTGTGTATTGATATAGAAGGGGAAGGTTATAGTTTATGTTCGAGGCAGTTGGAGGTTCATGAGAAGAACTATAATACCCATGACTTAGAGTTGGCAGTTATACTGTTTGCACTAATGTTTTGGAGGCATTATTATGATGTACACTGTAAGGTATTTCAATATATATTCAATAAGAGGAATCTTAATTTGAGGTAGCAAAGATGGTTAGAGTTTCTCAAGAACTATGGGTCGGCTATCATTTATCATTTGAGCAAGACGAACATGGTAGTAGATTTCTTAAGTTGAAAGGCACTAAGTATGGATAATTGACTTCACGTATCAGGACACTACTTCGGTTCAAGTGCCAACGATCATGTGTAGTGATATAACCCAACCAAGGGTTGGGATCGTTCCCAAAGGGAATGGTTTCAAGAATTGATAGAAAAATAAAATTAAGTTCTAATTAGTCATAGCTATAAACATTATGGAATACAAACATACTAAATCTAAGGGGTGAAGCAAGCGTCAATTATCAATGGGGGGTTTGTATTAACTAATCAAATAAAACGACAAAAATATAAGGAAACGAGATAGGGAGACGGGATTCTTGGGATGTGATAGGAATATGGGATAAAAGACACTATGAGTAGATGCTATTGATAGTACATCGCTGAATATTTGTAACCAGGCTAGACTTTAGTGGGGGTAAATTCTCTCTCGAGCAACTTACCCCGAATCAACTCGGTTTCTGTCAAACACCGAGTTGCCGCGTTTAAGCACAGCCTCCGCCTTAGCCCATTCACTCTCTCCAGCTGAAAGTGTGGGAGAGGGCCTAGGATTCACTCTCTCGAGCTGAACCCACGGCGACCCATTAACCACCGGCTATCAATTTAGTAGTCTTAGTTTTAAAACCTCTCTCTTGAGCTAGCCAAAAACATTAAGAAGAAACCGTATTTGCAACTACAATATCATTAAGTTCAAACACAACTACTAAATGAAATCACGTTTAAACAACAAATATATCAACAATAAGCATCACCCAATAGTAAATTTAACCCATATTCACAAAATCACACCCCAAGAATTGGGGTTTTAGCTAGACATGAAAAAGAGATAGAAATCGATACTAACAAGTGTTTCAATCAAGTGGGTACGATGAATAAAGTCTTTAAACACGTCAAGGATGAAGATTCTGCGAGACCCACTTCCAATTTCTTGGAATTGAAAATCTTCAAGTTCAAGCACAATGTCTCCAAAAACTCTAAGAACTAAAACTGAAATATTCTAAGTCTCTAAAATAAAATTTCTCTCTAAAGTTTCATACTAAGCTAACAAATTAAACAAGTATTTATAATGGTTGAAAATTTGGGCTGCAGAGGATCACTCAGCACAGTTAGTCGGGATCACCGAAACAGTCGATGATCCGCCCTTTGGTCTGGTTCATCGCCTTTCTGCTTTTGCCTTCAACATTCTCATATTTTGAGGCATTGGTCGATAGAGTGTTGCTTCATGGAATTGCTCAGCGATGCGCCGACTGATCCTTTTCATCGCAAACTTGACCTTCTCCTTTAGGGCTCAGCACACTGGAACATTCGGCGGGATTTAAGGACTTTCGGCGACACGCCTAATGGATTAGGCGATCCTCAGGGCATCCTTTCTCCGTTCTTTCAGCCGCTTTGTTCCTTTTTGCTTGATGGGAATCCCCATCCGCACCCGAATTGGCTAAATCTAGTATAATGGGTCTTGTTTCGATGCGGGAAAAAATCTTTTTAAAAGGCATCTCGGCGAAAGAGGACAGAGAACCATAAGGCGAGCCCCAAAACGCTAGCACAAACTGTTCCCATAACGCCCATGCTTTGTCTCTCAATCCAAATACCTGAAACTTAAGGTTTTACATCAGTTATTGAGACAAAATATGCATTTGAGGACACTAATTCAATCAAAATATAGCCCTAAATGAGTCCAAATTGTGGACTCATCAACACCCCCAACTTAAACTTTTGCTTGTCCTCAAGTAAAACTCAAGTTCAGCAGTTCAAAAAGGATGTCTCAAACAGTGCTACACAAGACTCAACTTACTCATGAAAGGATCAATTTTATACTCAAAGACTCAAGTTCTGACACACCATTGTCAAAGATTCTCAAGCTCACTATACTTGCTTCAAATGCAAGTTCAAGCTCAACAAAGGTATTCAAATGCCCTCACACAAAGAATGATTCTATTTTCACACACAATGGTATAATCATTTAAAGTTCCGGAATCAAATGCAACGCTCACACTCACAAAGATGAAAATAATGCATGCTTTCACCCATAGGTTTGCCCGTATTTTCCAATCAACATTTGCTTCAGCTCACTCAAGATCAAAAAGGTCTTTTCAAGGTTTGTAATGGGGCTAAGTGCAAATGTATGGTCATTTAGGCTCAGTGACTTTTATCCTCATGAAATGTGGTGCTCACAACACTTCCTTTCCTCTTCTTTCATCATTTTTTTTAGTGCTCATAAGTCATCCCATTATTCACTTTCCATGGATTGTTCGGAAACCCCATTTCTTTTGTATTTTCATAACTTTATTCCATGACTTTTTCTTTTTCATTCTTTTCTTTCCTCATCTTTTTTTTTTGTATGGAGGGATTCCATTTTTCTCAACACCATGGGTTAAAGGGGACTTTTCTAGCACTTCTTGACTTGCCTTTTCTTTTCACCACACCCCCAACTTAGGCTTTTGGCCTAAGTTGGCTATTCAATCAACCACAAATCAAGAGGAGTATAGGTAGTGGATTAAGAAAGGTCATGTTTTCATCAAGTTTCTTCCAAAGAAGGGTAAGGCTCAAGGGCTGTTCAATAGAGGTTCACACACACTCACAAGGTAGGTCACAAAAGAGATATATGTCAAATTCGCTCACACTCTTCGAAGTTTCCTTAGATCATATCAAGAGCTCGCCTTGCTTAGTCGACTGGACCAACGGGGCAAATTCTAGGTGTTATCATGCATGGTTCATAGTAAGCTCGTCACACAAGGCATCGACACCAAAGTCAAACAAGACTTCACACTTTTGCTAATGTGCAACGATCATCACAAGAGAATCAATTTGATACTTGGCTAGTCACAACGAGATGCAAAGAGTTCACATATTGTGTATGTAATTTCACTTGGTGTCATCGTAGATGCACATTCATGTTCGTTCGATTATGAGAACTATTTGAGTCATCGATATTGATCAAAACCGAGACTCAAATTTGCTAAAGAATAGCCACATTCAAGTACATACAAGAGTGGGCAAAAATTCAATTTTTTTTGGAAGGGTCAAAATCATTTAAAAATAAAAAAAGAGAGCCACAAGCTCAAACATCCACAAAAAGCAGTGTAAAACACTGTTCTTTAGCTCAAAACCCAATTATATAAACAGAACTCTCGATTAGCACACAAAGGTGGGCCTCACCCCACCACAAATAAAAACATTTGTCCTCAAATGCAAACAAAATAATATCAAAAATTGAAAATAAAGAAAGATAGAGAGGGAGGTAAAGAGGGGATCATGTCTAAGCAGTCGCTCCATCTGTCTGGGCCTCAGTGCCTGGTGCATTGGTCTGGATTTGGGCATTAGTGCTCGGAGTCACCGTGAAAGGAACAATTGCACCAGACTCATCAAGGGCTGCCACGAGTGTATCCGCCAAAAATCTCCGTACAGCTGAGAAAGGTTCCCGGGCCCATGAAGGAAGAATGGTGTTTCGAGGAGTAGGCCTCTTGCCCTTACTTTTATCTCTAGATGGGTTTTTCTTGCTTGACCTTCTTTGGAAGATTCGACCTCTCTTCATTCATTTTAAAATTCAGTGCTCTAATCTTTTGGGGTGGCACGATTTTCCCAGCAACGTTTGGTCTAGCCATATATGCAAAGCTTCGAGGTAAAGTTAGAAAATATTCAAACAAAAGCATTGAAAATCAGTTGCAGGTAGACTCGTCGAAACGGTCGACGAGTCGCCAAATCGCTTCGGCGACCCAGGCTTCTCGGCGAAAGTTACAGAGCCAAACAATAGGTACAACATGAATTTAAAGGCGTAATGGGAACATTAGGCGAACCGCTGAGTGGTTCGGCGAGCTTGACCCAGCTCGCCAAACGGCCCAACGTGCCTATTTTCAACCCAACTTCTCAAACTCAACCCCGCGACCTCCGAAAACAAAATCAAACAATGCACTGCTTAAATTCAAATAGGAACCACATCATACGAGCATAACCCCACAAGATTTAACATAATCCAATGTACCAAATTACTGGGTTTCAATATTTAGAGCAATATGGGTAATGTTTTTGTTGACACCCAATTTTGGCCCTCCACAATATGTATTGATCATCGAGCTTCCTAAATTCCAAGCGATTTGAAATAATTAGTTTTTATAAAGTTCAAAATAATTTTTAAGTTATTTTAAATTAATTTTATCATTTTTATAGTTTTTAAATAATGCATATGTTTTATATAGCTTTGTGTATAATTAGTATAGTTTATGAATATTCGAAAACCATCTCAAAAAGATTTTACTTTTTTAAATATTCCACTAATTTAGTTTGGTTTCAATTGTAGTTATAATTTTGAATTACTTTGTTTGTAATTAAATTAATTATTTTATAATCAAGTTTATTATTTTATCTCGGTAAGATTAAGAAGTTCATTGCTTAATTTGTATAAGTTCGTCGTATTTAACTTTTGACCGAATTCACCGTTTAAATTTATTTTGGCTACAATTGAAATTCATTCAGTTATTATTCTATTGCGAATCTAGCCACTATTTTACGTCCCTTTAAAATCAATTGGAAGATTATTTTGGGCCTTTTTCCTTGAACCATTTCAGCCCACTCCATTGTTTATTCCTTTTCCTCCAGCCCAACTCTTACAACAATTCCCAGCCCAATTTCCACTCTAAATAATTTCGACCCAGTCCATTTCCCCTTAACCCGACCCTTTTCTTTTGTTCAACAAAGAGTTCAGCAACGATTCCAAACAGCGAAGGCAAACAACAGCACACGGAAATCTCACGGAGACGGACGGAAAGCAGCGGCAACAGGCAGTATGCTACTTTTTCATGTCTTTTTCCTCAACGTCCCTCTCCAATAGTACTGTTCCAGCCGTGATTTCAGTAAAAGCAACACACATTTTTGTCCTTGTGGCGTAAGATTGAGGCACATAACATCTCAAGGACGCTCAATCGATTGAGACCCTCCACCTCATTCCAATCCATTTAAAATGAGGATCAATTCGGTATATTCTTCCGTCCTTGGAGAAAATTTGAGAGGGAATTTTCAAATTCGTGGGCCTTGTTCTTATCCAACTTCTCAGCCCTTTTCCCAGATTCTGAACCCTAGTTTTTCCTTATAAATACCCCTGTTATTTCACTGAAAATGGTGGTTCTTTATTGATATACAGAGAGATATAAGGTTTACAAAGAAATCGATTTAGATAGTCCAAATCTTTAAGGTTTAAATTTTTCATAAGGTTCTGTCCTTGAAGTTTTCATCCAGGCTTTCCGGAAAAGCTCCTTTGGTGGTGGAAGGTCGTTATTTACCACTCGTCATCTCAGTTCGCTGCCCAGAACCAGGTAACTTTCTTATTCCCTTCGCCTTCCTTTAAGTTTTCTATTTTTTTTAAATCAATAGTATATTCCTGTGTTATCTGCCTAGTTAAATTTAGTCTTTCTTAGTTTTGGTATTAATTATTTGTTCTTAATTTGATTTTGATGTTGAAGTGTTGTGTTTTTTTTTTCTTTAGCGATTATGTAGGACTAATTTAGTTTACTAAATAAAGGTGTTCAAACCTTCCGCTATTCAATTTTAGTTTTGATAGGGGTGATTAGGGTTTAATTGTTAGTTTCTTCGTGGTTTTGATGTAAAAAGTGTTATGTATTTGTATGCCCTGCATTTTCTTTTCCTTAATGCCGAGGTCTTTTGTGTCTGTTTCAAGTTCTTTGGTTTTAATCAAATATGACATGTTGTTGAACTCTATTTGATAGAGGATAAGGTATGTGTTGAGATTAACTGGTAGTTTCTTTCCTCGTGTTAGTCTCAACTTTGTTTTTTTTTCTTTCTATTTTATATAGTTTGTTGCAGTTTCTTCCTTCGACTTAAATTGTCGATATTTCTTTTTTCTTCTTGTTCCCAATCCCTGTTCAATTTTCTGTTCCTTTATTTAATTTGATTTATCAAGATTTATTTCCTCAAATATAGAGAGTTAAGAGTAAAATTTGATGTTGGAAGCTCAGTATGCTCCTAAATAATTCTGTCTTTTTTGTTGCTCGTATAAATGGCATCAGTTTAGCGTGCTCAATGTCTTAAAATGTTCCGATGCCTGTTAAGCATAAGGGAAATCTCTTCAAGCTTGAATGTCCTCTCTTGTTTATGATTGTTCCATTTTGAATCAAGTATATGCATTTATTTTGGGAACTTTTAGGCATAGAGCATGGTTTACAGTAAGTTTAGCATGATTTATTTTCCAGTTTTGATTGATCAATTGCTTATTGTATTCACTGCTATGTTTAGTTTGTTAGCAGGTTATTTTTTTTATGTGATTCGAGTCAGTAGCCTCAACACCTATTTAAATTATTCCCTTCTTTGATTTCTTGCTTGAATGTTTGCTTATTCTAATTTCTTTAAGTCGGCATTTAGTGTTATTTGATTTCTTTTAGTTCCTCAGGCTATATTTAGACTCATGCTAATCCTTATCTTTCTTTATTTTACATGAACTTTTCTTGTTCTAGTCCAATTGGACTCCCCTCCCTTGCATTCGATCCTCTCCGAGTCGACCTCCATCAAATTTTGAAAGAAAGCTAACTCTATTGGGTCAAAACTCAAAACTAGCAGCAGCCCCAATGGGGCTATAAATTGGAGTTTTTTGGACTGTAAAGTCCACTAAAAACAGCAGCAGCAGCAACCCCAACGGGCTGAAAAATGAAGAGCAAAAATTGGGTTAAAACCCGTAATTAACGGAGCAGTAGCAACCTTAAAAAGGCTGAAAATTGAGAATTTTTGGACCTTCAAAAGTCCAATTTAAACAGCGGCAGCAACATTAACCAGAAGGATTGGGACTTGGGCTGAAATAAATTTCAGCAGCCTCCTTATTTTCCTTATTCCCTTAATTTGCCTTGTCATTGCTATATTTTCTCTATTATATTTGATTGGAAAAGCTAACAACTTTAAGATCCTTTTTGCCTTAATTTAGATGAATCGTTTGAGGGATTTTTATTTCATATTATGTTTGTTTGCTTTAAAATTTTAAAATTCCCAAAACTCATTTTAAGTTAGCTAATTTAATCTTTATAGAATGACTTGAGAACCTTTTATGTTCTTTCATAGTTATTGAAAAGTTTTTGAATCCATGTTTATGAGTTTGAACTAACTATGTAGTTCAAATTTTTGAATAGGATAAAATTGGTAAGTTTTTAAAAAATAAATAAATTTAGTTATCTTTAAAAATAACTTAGGTCTTTGTATGAATAACTTAAGGATCTTCTATATCCTTTCATAGTTGTGAAACAAGGTCCTTTTAATCCACGTTTATGAGTGTGAATTAATCGTATGGTTCAAAACATGACAATGGATAAAAGTTTAAGTTAGGATTATTCTTGTGATTTTTAGAAGTATCAAGAGATTTTTATCTAAGTTTTCAACAAGATTTTTAAGTAATTTAAGTTCTCGTTTAAAAATTAGCCAAACTTTTCAATCCATCGGTCAACCGTGTGTTAGCGGATTCTCTAAGATGCCTAAACCCTTCCTTAGAGATTTATTTGAACCCTTACCCGACTCTGGTTTTATTCAAAATGTTTTCTTTCAAAATTTCCCCCTTTTAAATGGTTTTCTTAATTTTTCCTAAAAAATTAAGTGGCGACTTCCAAATTACTCATTTTTCCAAAACTTAACAAAAATTGCCAAAGTTGCGAAAATGGTTTCAAAACCTTAGTTTTCGAAATCGGATCGTAACAGTTTTCAAATTAAAAATAGGCATTCAAACATTTTTAATCCTATTAGAGAGGCTCAACACACAATAATACAATCAGATAACTTGCATAAGAGTTCAAAACATCAAAAAATAAACTAGGGGATCGGAAAACCAACCTTAAATGCTGATTAAGTGAATATTTGAATCGCTAGGCAACAATGTAATCCAAGGTGCGAGCACTAATCAACAATCAAAAACACTTATGGAGTGCAAAATTATTCAAAATACTAACTAGGTGTGATTTCTCGAATTTTGAAAGAGAGGAAAAGTGAAGGTCTTGAAACTTTGAAACCAATGGCCTTTAAAACCATCCAGTTCTCGCTCATTCGGCGATGTTAGTCGCGCTTGCCGATCCACTAGGCGAAACGTCGAGTGTTCACTCACCTCGCCGAGTTTTATAGACCCTCCAGTTAATGTGGGGGTCAAAACGACGTTGGGATCGCCAACCTGGTCGGCAACTCGCCAATAATTGCATGGGCTTGCCGAGTTTTACAGACTTCATTTTGAAGATGTTTTGATTCAAACGGCGGATTAGGTCGGGTGCGCCGACTTATTCGGTGATGCGCTGAGTTATTTGGCGATGCGCCGACTAGACCTTTTAGCTCGCCAATCTGTAATTTCCAAACACTCTCCACACTTTAACCTGCAAAATCAACACACCATTATTTCTAAAACAAAAATAAAGGAATAAAGGGTTTTGGGTTGCCTCCCAAACAATGCCTTAGTTAACGTCGTGGCACAACGCAAGTCATGATTTAAACCTCATTTTCGGGGTTAGCCGTATTATCACTAGGTAACCCCTCTTTATTTTGTGAGTAGGGAAATGACAACACTTGGCCTATTTGGGCATCTTGTAGCTGAATAATCATGGAATGGGAGGTCATCAACTGATTCAACATTTTGACATTCTCTTTTATCTCATTCAACACTCTATCTTGTTCCTTGATTTTGTGTCGAATGAGTGAGAGGACCTCTCCATTTTGTCCACCCTCATGCTGCTTCATCTTTTTACACCTGCGAGAGGGAATGTACTTGCTCTTCTTGTTAAACCTTTCTTCCAACTTCATTATCTTCTTGGACAGATCATCCAGCTGAATCAACAGTGCAACCCATTCTTGGTCCTTTTCTGCTTCCTTTTGGCCTTAGCCATCCCATCAAGGCGTTGGGCTACTAATCCATATAGTTGTCGTATAAAACAACCTGCAAAAAGTTGATCAACAGTGCTTCTATTTTTGGGACCAAGGCCTCTATAGAAGCATTCTAGCAGCAGTTTGTCTGGCATTCCATGATTCGGGCACTGCTGTAGCAATTCCTTAAATTTTTGCTACATATCATGGATAGTCTCACTTTCCAATTGCTGGAATGTTAGGAGGTTATCCCTAAAGTTCAATAACCTCAATAGGGGGTGATCTATTTGGTTAACGTTTTCACCCTTTACACTCATTTTTCCTGTTCACAATACACATACAAGCAAAATGAAACTAAAAATTAAGTAAGTAGAAATATAAATAAGATTAACAAAAATTCTACTAAACTAAAAATTCTCAACTAACACTACTCCCCGGCAGCGGCGCCATTTTTGACTTCACGTATCAGGACACTACTTCGGTTCAAGTGCCAACGATTGCATGTAGTGATATAACCCAACCAAGGGTTGGGATCATTCCCACAGAGAATGGTTTCGAGAATTAATAGAAAAAAAAAGTAAGTTCTAATTAGTCATACCTATAAACATAATAGAATACAAACATACTAAATCTAAGGGATGACACAAGCGTCAATTATCAATAGGGCTTTGTATTAACTAATCAACAATAACGACAAAAATATAAGGAAACGAGATGGGAGACGAGATTCTTGGGATGTGATAGGAATATGGGATAAAACACACTATTGGGTAGATGCTAGTGATAGTACATCACTGAATATTTGTAACTAGGCTAGACTTTAGTGGGGTAAATTCTCTCTCTCGAGCAACTTACCCCGAATCAACTCAGTTTCTCTCGAACACCGAGTTGCCATGTTTAAGCACAACCTCCGCCTTAGCCCATTCACTCTCTCGAGCTGAAAGTGTGGGAGAGGGACTATGATTCACTCTCTCGAGCTGAACCCATGACGACCCAAAAACCATCGGCTATCGATTTAGTATTCTTTATTTTAAAACGTCTCTCTCGAGCAAGCCAAAAACATTAAGATGAAATCGTATTTGCAACTACATTCTCATTAAGTGTAAACACAACTACTAAATGAAATCACATTTAAACAGCGAATATACCAACAATAAGCATCACCCAACAGTAAATTTAACCCATATTCACAAAATCACACCCCAAGAATTGAGGTTTTAGCTAGACATGAAAAAGAGATAGAAATCGATACCAACAAGTGTTCCCATCAAGTGGGTATGATGAATAAAGTCTTTAAACACGTCAAGGATGAAGATTCTTCGAGACCCACTTCTAATTTCTTGGAATTGATAATCTTCAAATCTTCAAGTTTAAGTACAATGTCTCCAAAAACTCTAAGAACTAAAACTGAAATATTCTAAGTCTCTAAAATAAAATTTCTCTCTAAAGTCTCATACTAAGCTAACAAATTAAACAAGTATTTATAATGTTTGAAAATTTAGGCTGCGGAGGATCACTCGGCGTAGTTAGTCAGTATCGTCGATACACTCGGCGATTCGCCCTTTGGTCTGGTTCATTGCCTTTCTGCTTTTTCCTTCAACATTCTAATATTTTGAGCCATTGGGAGATAGAGTGCTTTTTCGTGGAACTGCTCAGCGACGCGCCAACTGCGCTTTGTCATCACAAACTTAACCTTCTCCTTCAGGGCTCAGCACACTGGAACATTCGGCGGGACTTAGGGCCTTTCGGCGATACGCCTATTGGATTAGGCGATCCTCAGGGAGTCCTCTCTCCATTCTTTCAGCTGCTTTGTTCCTTTTTGCTTGATAGCGTCTATGCTTTGTCTCTCAATTCTAATACCTTAAACTTAAGGTCTTACATCAGTTATTGAGACAAAATATGCATTTGAGGACACTAATTCTATCAAAATATAGCCCTAAATGAGTCAAAATTATGGACTCATCAATAATCTAGATGTTTTAAGGTGATAGGGAGTCTTTTGAATATGAATGACCCGAACTTATTCAATAACTTTATGAGACTTGATATTTTAAATCATGGTACGTAGGGTGTTTGTGTACATGGAGATGAGGTCATCCTTATTGAAGCATATTCTAGCTCAGTGGTTTGATGATGTAAATTTGCGTTAGAGTTGAGAAAAGGTGTTACAAGGAGGAGGCAATTTTGGATGGTCAGGGAATTTTGATGATAAGAGGTCAAAATTGTCTTTCTCATACATATCAATTGACTAGACTTATCATTGAAGATGCCCATAGTTTGAGGTACTTTATTCATTTGGAAAACTAATATGTATCGTGACTTGAAGCAATATTATCGCTAGTATCGTATGAAGATTGACATAGTTGGATTTGTATCTCGTGTTTGATTCGTTATCAAGTAAAGTATGAACACCAAAAGCATGAAGGTATGGCTTAAATGATGCTTACACTAAAGTTGAAGTGGGAGCATATTTCTATTGATAATGTGGTAGGGTTGCCACGTATCTTGCGTAAGTTGATGTTATATGAGTTATAGTGGATCAATTGACCAAGCCTACATATTTCATATCAATTCAGACTACTTATAGTTCGGAGAAGTTAGCTTAGATATACATTTGGGAGATAATTCGCTTGTATGGAATGTCAATTTCTATTATTTCATTGAGGTACATAATTTACATTTCATTTATACAGGTCTATGCAGAATGAGTTGGATACGTGAGTGGATCTTAGTACAATCTTTAACACCCAGACAAATGGCCAGTTTGAATGGACTATTCAGGTCCTTGAGGATATATTTTGAGCTTATGTGTTTGACCTTAGTGGTCAGTGGGATCAATTTTTATCTTAAGTGGAGTTTACATATATAGCAGTTGCAATTTGAGCATTGAGATGACACCATTTGATATGTTGTATGGCAGAAGACATTGATATTCAATTAGTTGGTTTGATGCATTTTAGGTTAGGCCATGGGGAATATATGTGTTTAGAGAGTCCTTATGTAAGGTTAAGCTGATGGAGGATAGGCTTCTCATGAATCATAGTAGGAAAAAAGGTTTTATTTATCAAAAGGTCTGTGATTTAAAGTTCATGGATTGAGAACATATTTTGTTGAAGATTTCACTCATGAAGGTTGTGATGAGATTCAAAAAGAAAGGCAAGTTGAACCCAAGGTATATTGTTTCTATGTCTGGTGGAGCTATTCCCAGACAGCCTGAGAGCTGAGTGAGGACCTTATTTGACATGCTTTTTTCCTTCCAAAGAAAAATAATCACTCCTGTAGCTTATTGCGCTCGATCTACATCCTACCTAACTCGATTAAACTTTTCTTCTTACACACAGAAGGTTTTTGCTCTCGTATTGCGGTCCTTTTGAGATTGATTAACATATTGATGAGTTGGATTACGAGTTGGCTTCGCCACCTAATTTACAAGGTGTTCACCTTATATTTTATATCTCGATGCTAAAGAAGTATCATCATGATGGTTCTTATGTGATCCAGTGGGATTCAATATTAAGTGATTAGAATATGACTTTTGAGGAGTAGTTGGTAACCATGTTAGATAGGCAAATCAGAAAGTTGAGGTCGAAGAAATTGTGTTATTAAAGGTTCGGTGAAAATATTGCATGATTTAAAAGACTAATTGGAAGATTGAGTCAGACATGTATAATAGATATCCAGTGTTTTGAGTGTTTAAGAACTTTCTATTTTTTTACACATCGAGGACGAACGTTTGTTTTAGTCATAGATAATGTAACGACCCGTTATGTCGTTTTGAGAACTAGAATTATTTGAGTATTTCTGTGAATTTAAATAGGAATTTTGGGTTATTCGTTTATTTATGTGTATTTAATTGAAAGATAGATATAAAGTAATTAAATTAGTGTCACGACCCAGGGGTACCCCCTAGATGTAACAAGACGTATAAGACCCCGAGAGGCTTCATACCAGCCACTTAGAATATCATAACATAAAGTAATAGGAATGGTACATGAATTTACAACTTTTCAATTCAATCAAAGTCTTTTATAAAAGCAAGCGGAAGTCTAACATGACATTGTCTCAAACCACCTAGAACATAAGAGAATGTAAATCTTGGGATGCAGCCCATACAATAGTCTCAAAAGTAAAATAAAGATATAAAGAGATTGAGTGATCCAATCCTCGAATACAATGAGGACTCACGAAAGCTTCACTTCACAATCCTCTAGAAACCTAGCCACAAGTGTGTGAATCAGGAATGCCGACCCAACATTTGACAAGAATTTAGGCAAGAGTATGCCTTAGTACAATCAAGTACTAAATATGATGTATGGCATAAACAACATAAACATGAGCATTAGTCAAGATTAGACATAAGGCATGAACATAATCAATACATATAAAGCATCATAATGGTAGAGGAATACTCCCTTAAATAACCTCACTTATCCTTATCCAAGACTTAGGTCATCCACCTCTAGTGAAGCTTATATCATGGAAGACATATCTAGCAACACTCCAAGCAATCAGCATCATACACATCACATTAGTCATAAATACTTTTAAAGACACGGGGATTCACCTCTATGCCTAACTTATAAAGGCAAATAGGTATTCGCCTCTTGCCTTACTTACTTTTAGATTATGGGTACTCCCCTCCACAACCTCAACATATGATGCGGGTACTCGCCTCCACATCATTTCATAAGGAGCATGGGTACGCGCCTCCATTTCCATTCATCATAGTAAGAATGTGGGTACTCACCTCTTGTTCAATTCTAAGGAGTAGGGGAATCACCTCACATCCTTTCATATGGAGGTCAAGGGTAATCACCTCTAGCCTCATCATATATTAAGCATTTTAGTCTAGATTCATTTTAGGTGAGCAATCCTTTCAACCTAGAATCATTCATGTGAGTAAAACTTTCACATTCATTCAATCATGCTTATCAATTCATTATAGGAAGTATCTCTTCCACATCATCGCATTTACAATCAATAATGCATAGTCTAGGCTTTACTCTCAAAGCACTACATCTCATGATCATTATTTATGCTTTACTCTCAAGCAATTAACATCATATTCAACATATATGTTTCAATCTAGAGACTTTCTATTCATAATTCATCAATCCGATAAGGAGATATCTAACCCATAGAGTTTCCCTCACATGGCATCAAACCCACTTTATCAATTCAACCCTAAAATCATATGATAGACAGGGGTACATATAATTTCATCCTAAATACATGAAATTTGATCAATTCAATCATAAAAAGTCTTAATCCACTAAATTGGATAAACATTATTCATAACCCACAACAATGGAAGAAACCCTAACTAAATTGGGGAAATTCTTCTTCAAATTGTGAAATTCTAGGGGACTCCACGGGAGGAAGGATCCCATGGATGGAAATCCATCTTACCTTGATTACAAATCCCTCATAAGCTTGAAAAATGGTGACTTGATCTTGACCTAGCTTCAATCTCCTTCTTATTCTTCCAACTTCTAGAGAGAGAATATTTGAGAGGATCTTTGGGAATTCTTTTGGAATTTTGAGAGTATGACATAATTGGGGGATTTTTGGGGTTAAAATAACTTATATAGGTGTCTTAGACTTAGGCAAAATGACACCACTTCAATTAAATTAAAACCAGAAAAGACCCAACTACCCCTCAACTTAACTATCAGTTGTCACCCATGGAACTCCCACCTACGGACCGTGGATGGACCCACGGTCCATCCTGCTCACTGTAGTTCTTTGTCAGAGAATTTTGCCCGACCTGCGGAACCCTGGACAACGGACCATGGACCCATGACTAGTCTTTTTAATGTTTATCAAGTAAACTTCATTCAATTTTAAGTGCAAACGATCGTTAAGCAATACATACCCAATAATTGAGTTGGGGTCGAATCCCACAGGGAGCGATACATGTTCAAATTCAATCAAGAAGTACGAATGTGATCTAACTAGATATAGGAATAGAAATTATTGAAGAAAGACATGAAACAAATAAAAAGGGGTGACACGAATGTCGGATTGGGTTTTTTTATTGCAATTATCAACTACAACGCAGTCACAAAAAATTTGAAATAACAATAAGGAGAGGAATTCTCGGGATGTGATCGATTATAGCCAAATTTAGGTATATGGGTAATTGAAACTACTAGTAAGCAACAAAAAATCAGTGGGTAGGCTAGACTATAAGGAAGATAACTTTCTCTGAAACAACTATCCCAAATCAGGTGATTTCTTTCGAATATCAACAAGCATAGCAATGAAGAACAACCCACACCTTAATTCATCCACTCTCTCGAGCAAGATGGGTAAGATTGGGTTTAGTATTCACTCTCTCGAGCTGAATCCAACTCAACCCAATACCTACAAATCATTAATCAATAATCTTAGTTCTAAAACCTCTCTCTCGAGCAAGCTAAGAACACAAGGTTAGAACTGCATTTGCAACTACAATTCATAAATTAAACCACAACTAATGATTAAACACAGTTCAATATAGCATTTAAACTAGTAATTAACAATAATACCCATAAACTAATTTAACCTATAATCACATGATCAGACCTCAAGAATTGGGGTTTTTGCTAAACATCATAAAAGAGTAAAAACTGTTACCAAAGCGATTAGCCATCAACTGGGTAAGAGTAATTAAGCCTTTACAATGCTTTAATTTGCAGAAAATTTGAAACCCACTTGCAAAATCTCCAAATCGAGTATCAAAAAAACTTCAAGTCTACTAAGAAACTATCAAAAACTCAAGAGAAATCTGTTCTAGACTAATTCAGCAACCTAAGTTAACTATCCAAAATCAAATTATAGTCGCCAAAAATAAGCCACAAAGGGCCATTAGGTGAGGTAAGTCAGACTCGTTGAGTGGTTCGGCGAACCGCCCTCTGCTCTTTGGATGATCACTCTTTGCATCGCAAAACTTCTCGGAGATTCGCCGACTGCCCCTTTTCTGTCGCCGACTTGGTTTCTTCGCTCAGGGCTGGCCCACTGGAACTTTAGGTGGTCAAAATAGCCACTCGGCGATTCACCAAGTGCTCTTAGCGATCACCAGGCTCGCCTTTCTTCACTTCTTTAGTTCTTTTTTTTCTTCTTGTTAGTGTCCTTGCTTTGCTCCTCAATTCATATATTTGAAAATCAAGGCTTTAACATCAGTTTATGGCACAAATTAAGCATTTGAGGACACTAAATCTATATAAACAAAGCCCCAAATGAGTCCAAATCTCAGACTTATCAACTCCCCCAACTTAAACTTTTGATTGTCCTCAAGTAAAACTCAAGATCAGCATTTCAAAAAGGATGTCTCAAATAGTGCTGCATAAGACTCGACATGAATGCACACAATAAGATTCAACTTACTCATGCAATGATTAATGGTGCACTCAAACATTCAAATTGTGACTCACCATTATCAAAGATACTCAAGTTCACAATACTAGCTTCAAATGCAAATTCAGGCTCAACAAAGGTACTCAAATTCCCTCACAACAAAGATGATTCCATATTTACACACAATTTTTCAACACTTTAGAGTTCCGGAATAACATACGACTATCACACTCACAAAGATGAACACATGAACGACTTCACCCATATGTTTGCCCTTATTTTCCAGTCAATATTTGTTTCAGCTCACTCAAGATCACAATGGTCTTTTCAAGTCTTGTAACGGGGCTGAGTGTCAAGGTATGGTCATTTAGGCTTAGTGGCTTCTACTTTCATGAAGTGTGGTTTGAATATCAGTTTTCCTCCTTTTCTTCAACATTTAAATCATGCTCATAATCCACTCCATTGTTCAACTTCAGATGAACTATCGTATACCCCATTTCTTTTGTGACTTCCACTACTTTATTTCACAACTTTTTTATTCTTTTTCTTTGTTTTTTTTTCACATGGAGGGGTTCCATCTTTTTCAAAACCATTACTAAAAGGGGGATTTCTTACACTTCTTGATTTTCCTTCTCTTTTCACCACACCCCCAACTTAGGCTTTTGGTCTAGATTGGCAATTCAACAAACCACACTTCATGAAAGTTATGGGTAAACGGATAAAGAGGGATCACCATTGTTCAAGTTTCTTCCAAGAAAAGGATAAAGCTCTAGAGAGTTCAAGAAAGGTTCACAAATCTCACAAGGTTGTCCACAAAAGAGGTATATTGTCAAATTATTTCACTCTTCCAAATTGTTTCCTAAGATCATTTCAAGTGCTCGCATCACTTAGTCAACCGGACCAGCGGGGAAAATTCTAGGTGTCATCACACACAATGTTCAAAGTAATCTTATCACACAAGGCATTGACACCAATGTCAAACAAGACTCCACACTTTCTAGCTAGTGTGCAATGTTCATCACAAAAGCCTCATTCGATAGCCGTCTAGTCACAATGAGATGCTAAAAGTTTACACATTATTTGTGCAACTTCACTGGCCTTATTGTAACCGCACATTCATTTCGTTCAATTAAGAGCACTATTCAAGTCATCGGTATTGATCACAAATGAAACTCAAATTCACACAAGAACAACCATAATCACACACAATAGAGGTGGATTTTTTTTAAAATTATGTTCGAAAACCATTCCATTCAAAACAAAGGGCCACAAGCTCAAGTATCCACAAAATTCAGATCAAAACACATATATAGATCAACAAAATGCAATATTCCCAAAAAAAATAGAATCACAAGCTGTAGGTCTAGAAATACCTCACCCCACCCACAAAAATAAGTAGTTGTACTCAAATGCAACTAAAACAAAGATAATAAATAAAAACAATAGAGAGGGAGGTAAAAATGTCATCCTGCCAGGCTAAGCCTAGAGTGAAGTCTGCATCACAAACACTAAGCATGTCAGGGCATAATTGCCCGGTGTAACACTCTGAAGATGGGCATCAGTCCCTGATGTTTCTTCATCTGTAGCTTTGCTAAAGCTGACCATAGTAATGTCTCTCAAGGAGGCCTATCGGGCTATCTCAAACATGGCTCCCTTTAGATTTGCCATATCCTCATAAACAACCGCATCTCGCTCCTTAAGCTACTCTTCATCTGTCTCGGCCTCAGACTCAGAAGCAGCAGCATCCTCCGTAAAGTATCTCTGGTGATAGCCAGAGGCATAGCAAAACAGGCCAGAACATTTGCACTCGAGACATTAGGGACCTCTGCCGACTCAAAAAGTGAATTGAAGTGTGTTGACTTCAGATGGTACACATCCTTCCTCAGCTCAGACACATCGGCTTTCAGAGCCGTAACCTCAGTGTTAACACCCTTCCCTCTCTGACAAACCTTAACTCTCACTGATAGGGCATTAATGGAACCCCTTAGAGGAGTTAACGCAGTAGTAATAACTCTCTCAATTATCTAGGGCACCTCGGCTTCTAATCGGTAATCCCACACATCTACAAAATGGGCTAGGTGACCCATCTTCAGGAGCATAACTTGTATAATTGGAGTCCTGGAGGCAGTGGTACCAGCAACCGATCTAGGGGGCGGGGGAGCAGCAGAAGAACTCAAGACCTGAGATATAGTGGAAGTAGATGTACCTGAAGGTCCAGAGGTCGCAGTAGGCAAGGCTGCCTTTGCAGGTAAAGAATCAATATCAACCTCTAAGGATGTATCAACCGGAGGTGCTCTCCTCCTATCAGCCTCGTCCCGTGTATACTCAGCCTCTTGCACCAAATGTCAGTGCAAGATATGGGTATAACCTCTACATCTCTCTTCTCGTCATGAGGAACTCCTGCCGATGACATAACTCTGCAATGAGTACTGGAAATGGAAGAGACGTCTGCTGTTGTTTGGCCCTCATGGCCATCTCTTTCTCTATGATCAGCCCCAAATTCAGCCTCTTCTTGGCTATGGTAGATCTGAGACAAGCTGCCTTTGGGTGGTGGAGAATGGACTCTTTCTGTGATGGCATAATAAAGTTGTTGATGAACCCAAACTAGTACCAAGCTGCTATGTTTAGGTCATTCTTCTGGATAGGTTCTCCGGCCTAAATCCACCTCGGGGTGGCATCAGAAATAAGGGAAGCTAGCCATCCCTTTAGGTCATCCAGAGTCCATGTAGTGATAATACTCCAGTACTCGTTCTCAAAGCCTGTAGCCCTCTCAAGTGCATTATTGATGTCATCACTGCTCCATCTCACTGTCCTCCCTCAGACCATCATACACTCCACCGGTATGAAGGCACTGTCATTCTTCTTCCCATAGGGTACCAAATCACCATAGGCAGTGTAGAATTTCTGGACCCAGGTGGGAATGTATGGGTCACAGGGCCTGGTAAAGATCTCGAACCTGTGGAACCGGAGAGTGTTCCACAAAATAGAGTAGTTATCTACTATACCATCCGTGGACAATCGCTTCTCTTCTAGTATGGTTCTTAATCCCTCGACCTTTAACCAGTTGAGTAACCGGGGAGGAGGACCCTGAACTAGTGAATCTAGAACCGGCATCTGTGCTGGAGCTGGCACTGAGTCTGGAGCTGGCACTGAGTCTGGAGCTGGCACTGAGTCTGAAGCAGGAGGGGTTGGTTCTGGAATCCTAGATGGATCATTACAAGCTTTTGCATGAATCTCTGCTCACCGTGCGGGTAGTAACTGATCATCCTCAGGCTCAGAGAATGACGCCTGAGAATCAAATGATTCTCCCTCACTGCCAGAGTTATTCTCTGGTGTCTCAGCTACTGGTGCCTTTCCCTTGCCCTTGCCTCCCTTTGAAGGTGACTTTTTGCTCTTTGCATTGGAAGCAACTGATCCCTCATTGATCACAATTCCCCGTGCCCTTTTTCGGTGCGGCATACCACTATTATCCAAATTTGTTCTAGCCATATCTGAAAAACACATAAAAATGTGTTAGAAATGGTTCAAGAAAAGTACAAAAATGAAGTTGTAGAAAGACTCGCCAAACCAGTCGACAAGTCACCGAGTTACTTTGGTGAGCTAGATCAAGCTCGCCGAAAGTACCAACTCGAAAATTTTCAAAATTAAGGAGTGTAGGCGATGTTTAGCCATTTGGCATATCATTGACAGAAATCGGTGAGCTTGGAGTAGCCCGCCAAAAATCACACTGTATTGTATGTGTTAGAGGAGCAGAAAGGGTGATCTAAGAACCTTTCGGTGAGTCGCCAAGTGAACTCAGTGAGCTCAGGATTCCCGCCGAGAGTTACAAAATCAACTTAGCAAAGAAATGAAATTAGGGGTGATCAAAGGGGGACTTTGGCGAACCGCCGAACCACTTGGCGAGCTCGACGCAGCTTGCCAAACGGCCCAACGTGCCAGTTTTCAACCCTGTTTCCCAAAATCAAGCCCGCAGCCCCCAAATTCAAATTAAACACACACAATATTCAATTAGCCCTAGACCCATATGACCTATGCTCTTGGGCTACTTAGACTTCCCCCGATTTGGCCAAAATGGGCTAACTTTTGCCATTAAGAATGACGTGAAATGCTCCATCATCGGGTAAATTACGTCATTTGGCACAACTCAGGGTTACTTAGACTTCACCCAACTAGACCCATTACAAAATTACCGCAACCCAAAAATTTAGAACCAATTTTAACGCACAAAGCATGGGAATCGATAGAGTTTAGAATTTAGGCACAAGTTTAAACATATTATGGGAAATCCAACACATAAAATACAATTATACTAATTACCCAACACATATGATCATATATTTACCTACTGCATTTGAGTTTAACCACAAAATCAAAGTACGGGGTTAGGAAAACCAACCTGTATGCCGAATGTAGAAGTTGAAATGTTAGGCGACAAAGTATTCCAATTCCAAACACGATTGCACACAAGAAAAATGAGTACAAGCTATAAAATATTGAAGATTTAAAGATCAGGTGAGATTGCACGGGGTTAGAAATGAAAGAATATGAAAGAATTTGAAATTTTAAATCGTTTGACCTTTAAAACATTTCAGTTCGCGGCACCTTCGGTGGAGTAAGTCGTCCACGGTGAAGCACTCGGTGATGCGCCGAGTGGTGTTTACCTCGCCGAGTTTTACAGAACCTCTAGGAAATTTGGCGGTTCAAATGTCGGAAAAAAGTGGGCTCGCACACCTGTTGGCGAATCGCCGATTAAGCAATTAGCCCGCCAAATTTTACAAACTTCAACTTCAGGCTTGGTGCATCCAACGACGGTCCAAGTCGGTATCGCCGATCTGTTCGGTGTGTCATCGACTGGACTTTTGGCTCGCCAAACTTCCCATTTTCCAACACTCTTCACTTTTCACCTGCACAATCAACACCCGTTATTCAAAATCAAAACTAAAGCATTAAAAACATGGGTTGCCTCCCAAGAAGCGCCTTATTTAATGATGTGGCATGAAGAAAGTATCCAAAATCAAGCTTCCTTTTTGGAGTTTGCCATTGTGCCACAAGGCAACCCCCCTTGTTGTCTTGGATTCAAGTGTGAAGAAATTTAACCCATTTGGGTCTCCAACTGCTTAATAGAGACTGAGTAAGAGGTCACCGTCTGATTGAGAGTTGAGACATCCTCTTTCAACACTTTTTTTGACCCTTCAACTTTGTTGAGAATGCATGAGAGCATATCTTCCATACAACCACCTTTAGATTACTTAGGCTTTTGACGCTCGTGGGGAAGGAAATAACTATATTTGTCACCCTCCCTTTCCTTCTAATTGGCGTTACGATCACGCCAATCTCTGTCTCGGTTTCTCCAGCCCTTATCTCTATTCCATCCTTGATTTTCATCCGGTCTTGGGTAGTTTGCATGATAACCTCTTCCTTGATTGGCTAGGAAGTTCACTTACTCATTGTACAATGCCTTAAAGTTTGCTTCATAGAGGTTTACTCTACCAACACCCACAATATTAAAACTCTTTGTACCAACACCCATGAATTTTTTAGCAAAGATATCCAGTTGGGTCATCATTTTGGCCATGTTTTGGTCTCTCTCTTGATCCTTTTTGATAGGCTCTTTTATCATTTTATAAGTGAAAGGAGAGACTTGGTCTTCACATGTATACCATGCCTTGTTGATCTTGGTCATGAAATCAAGGAGTTGGGACACCACTGCATATGGTTGTTGCATTATACTACATGGTGATAGTTGATCAACCACTCCTTTATTTACCGAATCAAGGCTCCTATAGAAATATTGTAGCAACACATTATCTGCAGGTCCATGAGTTGGGCACTAAAGCACCAGCTTCTTCAACCTCAACCATGTCTCATGGATTGTCTCACCTTCGAAGTGTTTGAAACCTTGTATGGCATACCTTAGAGTCAGCATCTTCGATGGGGGAAAAGAATCTCACTTGAAATGTTGTGGTCAACTCTTCCCAAGAAGTGATAGAGTTCCTCGGTAACTCAGCCAACCATTTAGTAGCTTCACCCATCAAAGAGAATGGAAACAACTTGAGATGGACCGATTCTTGTGATATGTTCTTAAATGAGAACGATCCACAGACATCCACAAAATTCCTGATATGCTCATGGGGATCCTCATGAGCCAGCCCCCCAAATAATCCTTTCAATTGTAGGAGCTGAAGCATTGTGCTGCTGATGTTGGAAACAACGTTTCCTTCAGCTAGAGGTAAACGTATGGCCCCAACACCACCCACTTGGATTGGGTCATTTACATCATTGAGGTTTCCAACATCATCTTGGTGGCCCACTTGGCTACCATTACTTGCGTTAACGCTCATATCCTTCTCTATTTAACACAAGCAACATAAAACCAAATACTAAAATAAGTAGATTCAACTATAATTATAAAGATCACAATTCAACTTCACTAAAAGAATTTTAAACAACACAACTCCCCAGCAACGGCGCAATTTAATTAGTCTTTTTAACGTTTATCACATACACTTCATCCCATTCTAAGTGCAAACTATTGTTAAGCAATACATACCCAACAATTGAGTTACGGTTGAATCTGTCACACCCCGAGACTACACCCCGGACGTGGCTGGCACTCGAGAACTATTGCTGGTGCCAAGCGAACTCTTGGCCTGGCTTACTCACTCAGCGGAAGACATAAACTTTATAAATAACCTCAAATAAAGAACTTATGAAAAATCTTATAATGTTTTTAAAGAAAGCATTCAAACTAGCCAAAATGGCTACTCAAGTCTCATAGCAAAACATCTGAAATACAAAGCTAAAAGCCTCATAACTAACTCTTTGACTATCAATAAAGCCTCTCAAAAAACTGAGACGTATGTTGGGACAAACCCCACAACATCCTAATGAACTGATAATACAACTGAAAGCAATAAAAAAGAGTCCTCCAGAATGCAAGGAGGCCCACCAACTGACTCTGGGGTGCTCAACTGGATCAACGGTGCACTGGATGCCGATCCTATTTACCTGTATCTGCATCATAAGACGATGTAGGCCAACTGGAAACAGTACATTGAATGTACGAGTATGCGAGTTGGAATGCTAAACATAACATAGGCTTGAAAGGAATATGAAGAACTTACTTGGCTCAACTCAACTCAACATAACTGAAATAATTTCATTATAAAGAAGTTTAAAACAACTGCAATATAAACAAAAGCTATTTAAAAACATGATGTCAACTCTGTGTGTATGCAATGATACAACATAACTCTGAAATGTATGTAAAATTACAAATGACTATGTATATAAAAATACAATAACTTCTGTTGGAGTTTCTCTACCTGACAACCATCACTAAGAGCTATTGTGATGATACAACATTTTGCGTCACACTGCCAGGGCCGTCCTATACCTTGCCATGAGTATAGAACCTGAACTACTAAGTGGATCCACTAGTTTATGCTAAAAAGGACTAAAGGAATCATCTAAAAAGTATGACCCTTTTCTACCCATGGTGGCTACATGGTTTATGGGGGCTGTGAGTGTCTGAACTCTTCCCCATATCGGTGCTCAATACTACTCCTAAAAATATAATATTAGGTCTTATATTTAAAAACATACTTCTTCTGTGATTTGAGATTAGTGCTCAAACACTTAGATCAAAGGCTATCTTGGAAATCAAAGTTTCCCCTCTTGTTTTATTTTGAAAGCGATTACTCTTTTCTGAAAACTAGCCCGAAGGCTCTTTGGAAATCGAGGTTTCCTTTCTGGTTTAAATATGAAAACATTTTAATCCCTTTGGGAATACATAGTCCCCATATACTTTTGAAGAAATGAGCTTCAAGCTTTACTCTTTACTCTTTACTCTTTCCTTAACTTGAACTTTAAGTCTTAAAACAAAGTTAAAAGCATTTGCAAAAGACTTCTTGAAAAGACTGTAAAAAATTCCTAGACTTGGCTCTTAACCTTCCTTTAATTTGAAGCTATGAATTCAAGGTTGTAAATCGTGTTTCTAGATTATTTCTAGATGTTGAGAAGTCATTTAGAGTAGTTAGAATCAATAGGAAGTGTTAATACACTTTAGAAAGGTTTAAATAGACTGAATGACAAAAACTGGGTGGACAACGACGATCCAAACGCATCTAGGGTGCGCCGTGCCAGGCCCCAACTTTCTGGGGTTCACTTTGGGCGCATTGCAGGTGCACCGCGCCAGCCTCCTGGCGCGACGTGCCTGGCCCTCCCCAGGTGCGTCAGACGAGTTTTTCAACTCGTTTTATGATCCTAAATCATTTTAAACTGATTCCTTTTCTCAATACTTTCTTAGATTCAGATACCCAACACATGTACACTAGAATCTAGCTCGAAACAACTCTAAACATTGCTAAAACGTCTCAAGAAAACCCATCAATCACGTGTAGGTTCTAGAATGAAAACAATTCAAGAACACTATTAAGAACATCAAAATCTAACTCATTTAGGACGAAAATTATTGAATTAAACATGATTGGCGCGTGGGTGAATGGACACAATGCTATGTGATCTCACATACCTTGTAGGGATCACCCCCGATGAAATCCACAAGTTAATCTCGACGAATCTTGAACGAATCTTGAACGTTCTTTTCCTTTCTCCTCTTTTCTCCTTTCTCTAATCCCTAGCGTGAAATCCACTTTTCAAAAACTGACTAAAATCTGAATTTACCCCAATTAAACTGCTAAAAACGAATTAATTAAGTTGGGTAAGGAAAAGACCAAACTACCCTTCCAAAATCCGGATTGAACTTTCCTTATTCGAACAACCCAACTTCCGAAGGGCATAACTTACTCATATGAACTCAGAATCGTGCAAACTTGGCGGCATTGGGTAGATCATTCCAAGAGATTTTGCAACCATATTTGGAAGTACACCTAACTCATCCTTATCTAGGAGTTATGACCATTTGAAGTTAACCAAAACTCAATTTTTCTTAACTTAAACAAATTTCTAGATTTCCATTCTTTCCAAAAATGACTATTTCCAATTATTAGCTTCTTCCTAGTTACTTCAAATTGCGAGTTGTTAAATATCTCCCCCTTGGGAACATTCGTCCTCGAATGAGATTACTCTTACTAGGCTAAGGGTGGTAACATCAAGTTCAAACACCCAACAAGCATATGCAAACAAACAACATGCTCACTCAAAATTTAAAGAGTACTAAGAAGAAAATTAGTACCTTGGTCTGCATGTTCTTCGGATTTGAAGAGATGTGGATATCTCTTCTTCATATCCTCCTCAGCTTCCCAAGTAACTTCCTGAACCAATTGGTTCCTCCAAAGGTCTTTGACTGATGCTACCTCTTTTGTTCTCAACTTGCGAACTTGGCGATCTAGAATCTGAACAGGAACCTCCTCATAATATAAGCTATCTTTGATCCTAATATTTTCAGTTGGTATGATCAATGAAGGATCGCCCATGCACTTCTTCAACATGGAGACATGAAATAACGGATGAACTGTTGCTAATTCTTGTGGTAGATTTAACTCATAAGCTACTTTGCCAACCCTCTTGGCTATTCTGCAAGGGCCAATATACCGGGGACTAAGCTTTCCCTTATTACCAAATATCATAATACCCTTCATGGGTGAAATTTCCAAGTAGACCCAATCATCCACTTCGAACTCTAAAACCCTTCTCCTAACATCACTGTAGGATTTCTGACGACTCTGTGCCATTTTCAACCTCTCTTGAATCACTTTCACCTTCTCCATAGCTTGATGAACTAAATCTGGTCCTATCAACCCAGCTTCACCAACATCAAACCATCCAATAGGAGATCTGCATCTTCTCCCATAAAGAGCTTCATAAGGAGCCATTTGGATGCTCGAGTGGTAACTATTGTTGTAAGTAAACTCGATAAGAGGTAGGTGATCATCCCAATTACCTTTGAAATTGATCAAACAGGCCCTCGACATATCCTCTAAGGTCTGAATAGTGTGCTCTGCTTGCCCATTTGTCTGAGGATGAAATGCAGTACTTAAGTTCATCTTTGAACCGAAGCCTTTTTTGAATGACTTCCAAAACTGTGCAGTAAATTGTGCACCCCTATTTGATATAATCGAAACAGGGACTCCATGAAGTCTTACCACCTCCTGAATATATAACCTGGCATAATTCTCTACTGAATGGGTAGTCTTCACCGGCAAAAAGTGGGCTGATTTAGTCATTCGATCCAAAATCACCCAAATAGAATCATGCTGCCTGTGAGACCTTGGTAAACCTATGATGAAGTCCATATTAATCATCTCCCACTTCCATTCTGGAAGTTCTATATTCTGAGCCAAACCACCGCGCCTTTGATGCTCTACTTTAACTTGTTGGCAATTTGGACACTTAGCAACAAATTTTTCAATGCCCTTGTTCGTACTATTCCACCAATACACCTCTCTTAAGTCATGATACATCTTTGTGGAACCCAAATAAATGGAATATCTAGAGCTATGAGCTTCCTCCATGATCCTCTCTTGGAGTCTATCCACCATTGGTACACACAATCTACCTTGGTATCTCAATACACTATCTCCACCTTGTTCAAAAGATAATACTTTTTGCTTATGAACATTTGCCTTTAACTCAAGAAAAATGGGATCTTGATCTTGCTTTTCTTTCACTTCTGGCACTAATGATGATTCAGCCCCATTCATCACCACTCCTCCTCCTTCTATGGAATTCATTAGTCGGACTCCTACTCGTGCAAGTCTATGCACATCTTTCGCTAACTCTCTCTTTTATTACTCAACATGGGCGGTACTACCCTTAGACAACCTGCTTAAAGCAACATAAACAACATTAGCCTTACCTGGGTGATAAAGAATACTCATGTCATAATCCTTGAGTAATTCTAACCACCTCCTTTTTCTGAGATTAAGCTCTTTCTAAGTGAACACATATTTGAAGGCTCTTGTGATCAGTCAATATATCAACATGAACACCATAGAAATAGTGACGCCATATCTTCAAAGCAAATACTACGGCAGCCAACTCTAAGTCATAGATTGGATAGTTCTTCTCTTGAACTTTCAACTGTCTGGAGGCATAAGCTATAACTTTGCCATTCTGCATTAACACACAACCCAAACCAACTCTAGATGCATCACAATACACCACAAAACCTTGAGTACCTTCTGGTAAGGTCAAAACTGGGGCAGTAGTCAACCTATATTTCAATTCCTGAAAGATTTTCTCACAAGCTTCAGACCATTAAAATTTAACTGTCTTCTGAGTTAACTTGGTCAAAGGGGATGAAATGGACGAGAACCCCTCTACAAACCTTCTATAATAGCCATCCAAATCCAAAAAAATCCTAATATCAGTTGGAGATGTGGGTCTAGGCCAATTCTGCACTGCCTGAATTTTCTGAGTATCAACTTTAATTCCCTCTCCAGACACAATATGGCCTAAGAATGCCATAGACTCAAGCCAAAACTGACATTTACAGAACTTAGCATATAACTTCTTATCTTTCAAAGTTTGAAGAACTATTCTGAGATGACTAGCATGATCTTCTTCATTCCTTGAATAGATTAGTATGTCATCAATGAAGACGATAACAAACATATCTAAATAA
>JAJOOO010006103.1:0-37934 GCA_029582685.1 Solanum piurae
ATTGACCATGAAAATCGAGCTTTCAAATTCAAATATTTTTCATATTTGGGCATATTATTTTTTCCTTTTCTATGTTCGTCATGTAGGTTTCTTAAAGATAGGGATAATAGAAAAATAGTGTTCTTCCCATTTTCAATCGATCATTCATCTTGTTTACTCAAAAAAACTCGCCATAGCTCCGACGACTGAGAAATCCCTAAAATTTTACCTCATTGATGACGTGAAAAAAGCACAAATAAAAATCTACACCTGGTACTGTTTTGATTTCTTGTTGGGAGGTTTATGGGTAAAAAAGATGTATTTTTGAAGTAACTTGTTATTAGATTGCTTGTTGTCACTGATTCATTTGAAGCTTATTTGAGTGTGAAGAAGACTGAGAAGGGTGGGTATGAAGAAAAAGACATGTGAGGGGTGGGGTATAAGGAAAATTCTATTTTTTTTCAAAAAAAAATTAATAATTATCTGACGCGCATAATTATTATTTTTTAAAAACTTTTGTCAGGTCAGTTTTAAGGGGTAAATAAATTTATTTTTAAATAGTATAAGTGTGTAATAGGTCATCATTATAGTTTAAGCGTGTAATTGACTTTTCGGTAGAAGTTAAGGGGAATCTATGTTTTTTCCCAATTTGCGCAAATATTCGCATTATCATTCTAAGAGAGTGTTTTGATTGACTTAAAAATTGGTCACACCTATTTTTAAGTCAGTTTTTAAGTATTTGACCAATATAAAAATAACTTAAAATAAAGTTGAAAATGACTGACTTTTTAAAGTTATTTTTAACTTTGTCAAATATTCTTAAAAGCTAAAAATGACTTACATATTTGATCAATTTTTTAGCCAATTCAAACCGACTCTAAATTTTTAATGTTATCTCGTAAAAAATTGTAGCACAACTTGCTTGAGTTTGAAGCTTTTGCTAGTGAAATTCATAGAGTTGAAATGTGCAGTTTAAACTCTGGCAACATTTATCCACGAAATTAGATATCATTTGTGAAATTACCCAATTATTCATGAAGTTACCAATGAATTTTTTTGTGCATTTGGAACTACCGTGGAATTTTTGAAAATATTCGTTTGAGTTTGAATTTTGAAATGATGCAAGTGAAATTCTAGAAACAAATCATGAAATTCAACAAAGTTATCTTGAAAATTGAATTTTTAACTTGCCCGCCCAAAGTGATGTATTTTCGATCCCTTCTTTTAAAGGAAAGGACTAGAAGGGATTCGGAAAGAAAAGGAAAAAAATGAGAAGAAAAACTCCATTTGAGTAGGAAGAGATTTTTCGAAAATGGAGAAGCTGAAAGAGACGGTCGATTTCGACGACTTTTTACCCCAACCCGATAGTGTTGACGGCTGTGAGGGAGGCGCTGACAAGAAGAGGAGGAGACTGACACAGAAGAATCTATTCCAGTTGTGGGGGCTTGAGAATCCTAACCTTGATCTGCGACCTTCCACAGCTACTTCTCTTGCTTCCCGCAAAAACCAACAGCGCCTTTGCCCCTTCTATAAGAGGATTCCAGGTTCCGCCACCATACTCTATAGTATTTTTCATTTTCTACTTCTACTCATTCTTCTTATACATTTTCTTTTGAAATTAATTAAGTATTCATGCGCGAGCAAAAGATATGCATTCTTCAGGCTAGATAGATAACAATACTTCCGTACCTGCTTTGGTGCACTTATTCCTTATAAATGACAAGTACATGCCTTGCTGTTTCAGTTTCTAAGCTCTGTATGTTTTTTGTTTGACTGATATTAACCTACCTATGTCCTACTGGTTTTCATTATTTTCTCATATATCAACTACTTCAATCAGTTTTTATTCAACATTTTACTAGTCCTTCATTTATGCAGGAACGCCCTTCACTGTTGACGCATTCTGCTATGGTTCAGTCAAAGGCTGCTCTGCCTATTTCCTTAGTCACTTCCATGCTGATCATTATATTGGCTTGACCAAAGGATGGTCACATGGAATTATCTACTGTACCAACCTCACTGCTTGCTTGCTTAGAATCTGTCTTTATGTTAATCCATCGTAAGGACTCTTTTTCCCCTCGTCAAGTGTATTAGCAAGAAAAGTTTCTTTTGGGTTATTTTACTCCTTCCCACCTCAAACAATTGTACAGGGCACTTAAGTTCTGTTGATTCTTTTGCAGTTTCATCTGTCCTCTGGAATTAGGTACTGAGTACAGCCTCAATGGAATCAAAATTACTATGCTTGATGCTAATCACTGTCCTGGTGCTGCTCTCATTCACTTCCGTCTCCCAAATGGACAATGTTACTTGCACACTGGAGACTTTAGGGCTTCAAAGCTGATGCAATCATATCCAGTTCTTGCAAGCCAACGTATTAATATACTTTACCTTGACACAACATATTGCAATCCAAAGTACAGGTGCAATTCTCTTTGTTCTATGTCGTGGATGCATGTTGTTAACAGTTGTGCTAGATGTTAATTTCTTGGAGATATCTATTTCAGGTTTCCTTCAAAAGAAGATGTTTTGGAATTTGTTGTAGGTGTCACGAGAAGATATTTGAATAATCATCCAAAAACCATTGTGGTTGTTGGTGCATACAGCATTGGAAAAGAACATGTGTATTCTGCAATTTCCAAGGCACTGGGGGTATCTTAGATTCTGAGTATATCTTGATATCTTTATGTTTTTAATCCATATTATCACTTGATGAATATCTAGCAACTCTACGAAGGCATCAAAGACTTAAGAGCTAATGAGTTGCTAGAAAAAAAATACATTGACCATTTGGCAGAAGATGAAACTGCTTTGCTCCTATAGCTTAGGTTTCTGAATTCCTTCTCTTTATGGATGAATAGCATGCCATGTGGCACCAAACTATTGAAATTTCATTTGTCTTTCTGGGACAAGGCAACAATTTGTTACAAGTTTGCCTACGATGTGCTCACTAAAGCTTAACTTTATGCTGTCTATTTGCATAAGAAAGTGAACTTCTATACAAAATATTAGCTGACCGGGTTTATTATAAATATTTCATAGGTAAAAATATATGCAAATGCCTCCAGGCGGCGCATTCTTGAATCTTTTGGCTGGGTTGGAATTTCTGAAAATCTGTCAACAAATGGAAAAGATACACCTTTGCACATATTGCCTATATCATCCTTGAGATTTGAGGTCTGCATGAGCACCTTCATTAGATGATTGATGGGTTTTCCTTTTATAACTTCTTCTGTTGATGTTTCCCAAGATTCTGCAGCGTTATTTGGCATCACAAAACGGACAGTACACTAGAATGTTGGCATTCCGACCAACAGGTGACTCCTATTTGTTACTTATAGCTTGTGACCCATCTATTTTAGTGGATTTTTGTCCCTTATTTCATGCAAAAGTTCCTTACCAGTTACCATTACATTTTTACAGGTTGGACTTACTCAGAGACCATCGGGGAGAATCTAAACTTAATAAAACCCACTTCTAAGGGCAACATCACTATTTATGGTGAGATAAATTGGTGCTTCTTGGGAGGTTTAGATTCTACATATTTTTATTTATAATTTGTATTATTTACTCAACGTTACGACTGCTTTTTGTGGTTCCTAGTTGGCTGAGGTATTGAATCAACCCTTCTACTGCATTAATTTCCTGCAGGTGTTCCATATAGTGAGCATTCTAATTTCACAGAGCTGCAGGAATTTGTGCAGGTTAAGATGTTTTTGTACAATTCTTTTTGCTTCTTGAATATTTAGTTAATGTCATCTTTGCCAACTGTTAGAAATATCAAGTGGATGTTTCAGTCTTCCGGAGCTAGTTCCCTTTGAAATTTTACAAAATATTGCTATATCCCAATTATGAAAATATTTGGTTTTGCAGTTTCTGAGGCCAGAAAAGATAATTCCTACTGTGAATGTTGGAAATGCTGTTAATCGTGGCAAGATGCAAACATACTTCCAGCAGTGGCTGAAAGCCTGAAAGAGGAGTTGTTCTTCTGGAGTTGTCTAGTTTGGTTATTCTATTCTTTTTAATTCTTTTGAAGATTAGGAAGTGGATTAGATAGGTTATTGAAATGGGAATGGGCAATGGTGGTTATACAGTTGTAAAAAATGTTTTTAATCTCTATTAAGCTTGCATGGTGAGTCAAAAATCTCTTGGCCTCCATTCTTGTTGATTGCCTTCCATGCAAGGTAGCCAGGAATTTGGCGTAGTAATCAATTCTTTTGCAACTCAGAAGTCCAACCAATGTCCTAGAGCTTCATTCATTTGTAAATAGGGTTTGATTAAGGAGATGTGAGCAAAAGGCTAAAAAAAGACCTTTTAAACTTATTCTAAATGAGAATTTGTTATCTTTTAACTACTACATAAACATTGGTGCCTTTTCTACTTACCTAAGTATACTCATCTATATCACCTTTTGTTTTAAATACTTTCAGTTCACGTTGTTCTTTCCCATTGGCTTTTAATTTGTTAATATTACTACTAGAATTTCTCAATCTATTTGAAGGTGTTACCAGAATTCTGTTCAATCTTTTTTGAGTTCCTCAATCTCTGGTCTTGTAGGCAGCAAAATCGATTAGGTTTTCATGAGAAACGCTTCTTCAGACTGAAATATAGGGGTGTTGCCCTGTTCTAATTTTTCTGTCTGTTGTTTTTGTTGCATGTTGCTTCTCCTCCGTCCTTTTTTGGATGGATTGTACTGTTCTCTTCCCATAAATTGTAAGTACATTATTGATAAGACAGGTCTTTCTTCTCGAGACATTATGGTCTACAACCAACAGAAACAACAATCTGTATTTTTTGTTCATTTGATCCGAACTATTGCATTTCTTAAGGCTACTTTTATTCATCAGAGTCTCAACTTTTTCTCCAAATGTAGATTGCTGCCTACAAGACCAGATACGGTGATCAATCTGAAGATCACTTAAGGTTATAATTGGACACTTCATTTCATCTTCTTCACTTTTAGATTAATGATTGCTTCAGGGTAAGGTACTTATCGGCTGCATCACCCTTTATTAGGGAGAGGCTACTCGCTCCTTCACTAACTTACAGGTAAATATATTTAATGAAGAGATAACATTACTTCATTCAATTAAATTAAATCCTTATCTATCAGGACCAACAAATAAAGCAGTGAAAGCTGTAGTTTCATCTTTGTGACTTGTGAAGAAACTAACATTATCAATATTGTATAGCTGACAGCTAAACCAAGTGGTTTGGCAAAGAACGATAAGAAGTGCAAGAAATACTTACTTGTGTTTTTTAATATAATATAACATGGTTTGATTGAGCAGAAAAATGTTTTAAAAAAAAATTAAAGATTTTTGAAACTTGTGATTGATACCATTGTATTTGGTGGTAAAATTACTTATCTTTCTCATTAGGGAGAAATAGATAATAGGATTATTGAGCTGCTCGCTGATTGTACCTTTTCGTCTTCTGCAGACAACCACACCTTTTTGTGCACCTCAAGCAACAAGCCGAGCGATTGGATAAAATCATAGCATTTTGGGTAAATTAATTTTGATGACAATAGATTTTGGCATAGTCTTAATTAAGCATGTGAAGACTTGCATTTTCACTGTTGGTTTTTTTTTCCATTTTTTTGGACATTGGCTCTTATATTCTACCAAAGCTTCGAGAAGAGAGAAATCTTATAAGATGGTCCTTTAAATTCGAGAATGTTGCAAATACTCAAAGTAGATAGTTTATTATCTATTAAATATTTGGTAGAGTTTTGTTTCTCAGTAGTATCAATTGTTATATGCTTGAAATGAGTATGGAAATATTTTCTTTTGTTGAAACTTCTTAGTGATCTTACAATAGTTTTGCAGTAAGGTAGGATTCATTTCGGATGACATTATGTGGACTAGACCAGACCCCTGTAATCAATGTCAGTAATTGACAATAATGTTTATTTTTTTTGTATTGTCCATAACTATGTATTTCTTTTTTGGTCTCAAATGAATCATTCAGCTCATTAAATCTCTTTATTATCTATCTGTGATTTTTAACTAATAAGAAGCATCAATAAAATTTAGGATAAATTATGCAAAATATCAGCCATAAACTTTATTTACCACTTTTTAAACCCATTTTTTTACTAATTACTTAATATGGCCATTAGGCTATTCTAATTTCCTAAAAATGACCGTCGACTTCTGATCTTCTTTTGTTGCTAATTCATTCCTTATTCTTCTTCCTATGTTTCTTGGTTGTTCTTCATCATCATCTTCTTTTGTTGCTATTCATTCTTCATCTCTTCCATCGTTTTTTCTTTTGTAAATTCAACGTATCACAAAAAACGTAAATCAATTCAAGTAAATTATATATTAAAATACTCGAAATATCGAGACATGTCATATTTAATTTTTTGAAACTGCTTAAAGGTGACTTTAAGTTGATCAAGATTGGATAGTTAGTGTACACTTCATGTATAATCAATGTATATTTCATATATAGTTAGGGCATATCCAGCTTTTTGAGTATATCATAATGTATAATCCGTGAATACCACATGTATATGTAACTTTCTATGACTAGTAGTAAGCTATATTGTATAGTATAAATTTTAGGAATCACATAGTTTTAATATGAAATTACAATCAATCCCTATTTAGTTTGTAAATACATTAATCCCTGAAAAAGTAAAACAAACCGGATACATAATATGTAGCTCGAATACATTAAAAACCAGTGGATACTTCTTATCATTTTTTGCTATTTCTTAAGTAAATAAAATATGACTATATTTGTTGTAAACAAATTACTTTATTGTATATATTTGAACTTAAATTTATAATCACATTTGTCCCAATTTTTTTGAATAAATAAATATGTAACACAAATTCCTTGAAGCGCCATAATTCAGAAGAAAGAAAATGTCACGAAGAGTACATCTAATACAAAGAGAAAGGAGGCATGGGTCCAGGGAACGTGAAAGACAAAATATGATCCGTGTTCTTCCCCTATTCAGGATCCTAAATTTATAGTCCATCAATATATCCTATATCCTATATTTAAACAACTCTGTTAATCCTGCACAGTGAAAAGCAAACCAGGTCTCTTACGATTAGGAGACAATGTAAAAATAGAAAATGAAAAGATAAAAAGAACAGACCAAAGATAAACCTCATTGAATTCAAAGGTTAAGTACCTCATCTCAGAAGGCAATGCACTCATCGTGGCTTTTACTTCTGATATAGATTGACTGCCCGCGAGGAATGGAAAGTGTCAGTTGGTTAACACAATCTGCTTGAATATATGATACAGATCTATCTCAAGTTTTCAAACTGTACATGTGGGGACAGCCGCTGATGAGAGACAAGCTTCTAACGCTCTTAATTAAACCACCCCCCAGGACCCTATTATCGCGATGGGCGATGGCCATGGGGCTGCCTACTAGATGATGTAAGAATCACAGTTCATTGAAAGGACTAATATTTTATCAAGGACGGCAATGAGGAATATAATTCTGCGAGGCATTGGAAGATCCAATTCAGCAACTGTTCTTTAGGTAGCTCCAAGAGCAGTTCAGCCTGAATAAGACACATCATTACACAGCCACTTAAATATGGAAAACATGCCTTGCACATTATTTTTTTCCCTTTCTTTCAAATGAAGATTATGCAACCTTAGTGCATTAGTATAGGTATAGAGAAGATAGTAAAATCAACAAAACCACACCTTTATTTGGCCATCTTCAAATATCAGAGAATTCTGATGAATATCTGAAGTTGCTGAATCAGTTATCAACTTGAAAACCTTTTTTGACATGTTTGTTTTCATGCCAACCATCTTTCCTGAAGCATAAATGCTGCTAATTCCTAAATCTGCTGCCATTCTTCTGACATAAAGCTTTTTCAATAGGATTTCCATAGAGTAAGGTTCTTTGCCATACTGACGCCTCAGATTTTCCGTAAATTGCATCAAGTTGAAAATGTCCTTTTCAGCTGCTTTTTCAGCGCTATTGATGAGTTGCATGGGGTTCTCCAAATGGTTTATGTACTCAGAAGGAAGATGAGGGTTTATATTGATATCAAGCTGAAGAGGAAGTGAAAGAATTTTTGGAAGGTTATACCCATTATTTGCAATTGCCAATGGAATTAGTTCAGCAGATAAACTATAAGCTATATCTTTCACAATGGTATTTGCAATTGCCAATGGAATTAGTTCAGCAGATAAACTATAAGCTATATCTTTCACAATGGATATGAAAGTAGAATAACTTTAACAGGAGACACAAACTCTTACAAGCTATTTGTAGAACCAACAGTCTGTAGTTTCCTATACGAAGCCGTTTCCACATGTCACATGCGTAGCGGACCAGTGAGGTCATGCTCAACATTTAGATAACTAACCCAGCTTAATTCCCTGATCATGCACTCCAATTCCAAGCAATTTGTCTTTATTTTTCTACCTAGTACTCTTATTACATGTTCCGAAGCAAGAGACGATGACAAGGCAGTAAATTAGAGACTCAACTGAAGAAACTAGATATTGCATGACTTCCAGTCTTCCGATTGATAATTTATTACTGTATAGTTTCTTATCTTCGTCGTTGTTTCCTTGCATTCTTTCTTGTGCCCTTTTAACAATTATTTAAACTTCATGCAATAAAGTAGTGATTTATACCAATTGCCCAATTACTTAAAAAATCTCTAGATTACTAACTATTTTTTCACTTTTAATTAATTCTCCATATAACCAAAACACTTGACATATTTTATTTTTTGGAGCAACATAAAATAGTTGACAACTTTTACAATCTTGAAAATCCTCTCCTCCAACAAAATGAAATAATCTAATTGATGCTATCCTAGATAATTCAAACTTGATGCCACATCGTTTAAACTAACAACTTCACTTTTCCATACTTCTTTTTTATAACCGTGGTGTTCGGGGTCAGCTTGCATATACCTCGACTAATTTCAAGAGGTACCTACTACCTCCCACCAGCACGGGTATCGGGTAACTCTGTCCATCAAGACTAACAAGATTAGAAGAAATCACCTAGTGTTTAAACTATTATTTTCAACACTCTTTTATCAAAACCCAAAGTACTAATTGATCAAATACTTTACTCCTAACAGTCGACATACATCAAGTCAGGTCATATATATTGAGATGGAATGAATTTTTTTGAAAAAATTCACCCCACTCTGAAAATTGAATACTTTAGTACCTAATCTTTCAGAACTTTTCATATATTTAATAGCTAATCTCAAGAAGACTCCCTTTAATTTTGAAATAATAGTGAGAGAACTTGTTTATATGTTCTTTATAACTGCAACTTATACATAATTACCGAAAGAACAAAGAAAAAACATGATCGTGCATATGCATCTCGATTGTCAAGTCTAGTTTGTGATTCTTGCCTGTTAAGGAGTTGATAAAGTTCTTTCTGATCCATAGTAGACTAGTATATCTTTCGACGATAAAAACATAATGAAAGCCTAATTGGGTGTGTTTATGAAAAGCTCATAATTCACTATAGTAGTTAGGCAAATTCTGGTTGTACATGACTCAACATTCACTAATTCAAAATAGTGTCCCAAAATTTTTCCTATTTTAAGATCCGAATTTCTCTAGTTGACATTCTAACCAATCATTTAAAAAATCAATTAATGACAGTTCCTCAAAAGAGCAGCACAGATTAGGTATTAGAGAATGGGACACAACCACAGACGTACAATGGATTTTGTACTCGATTAATGTATCAACTTATAGAAAATATAGAGAGCACTAAATACCTCCATTGCAGGGTAAGGAATTGATATTACACGATGCTCATCAACCTGGAATAACATAAGATAACAGATCTCATTACCTTTTATTTTGAAAGGTACATTATTGATGCATACAAATATCATAATCTCAAACTAAGGGAGGATAGCATGCAGAAACCAACCCTATCTTAGGCACATACCAGTGAATTTTATCTTTGTAACCAGTAATAATGGAATAAAAGGATGATGCAAACAGACCTTTGACAAGCTTTCAAACAACATCTCAAAGAATAGATCAATGCCCACATTGCCGACATCCCCCGTCTGTTGCTCGCCAAAAATATTGCCAAATCCTCTAATAGCCATGTCTCTTTCTGCAAGCTGAAAACCCTGACCAAGTTCACAGCACTCTTCAAGAGCAGCAAGCCTCTCCTAAATTGTCAAATGAATGCCATGTTACAGCCATAATAAAGATCAATCTTCTGCAAATAACTTCACACAACATGCATATCATGGAATTCATCCTTGATAAATTAGAACCCCTGTTCTGTTGGAAAATACCACAACATTACCAGAATAAAGGCAAGAAGACAGAATATATGAACCATCTCCTACATATCCCGTCATTAGAAAAATATAGAGGAAAAAGAGCATACTAGTGCATGGTCTGAAAGAAGTGATTTGTCAGGATAGAATAAATGTGCATGAGCTTCCTTATCCGCCCGTCCGACCCTTCCACGCAACTACAATAATCAAAGAGGGAGTAGGAATTAGAAAGAGCATAGAAGTCACAGCAATTCAAATTATAACAATCAATAACAACAATAGCTAAGAATCTGCAAAGTAAAGATATGGAGTTGTCAGAAGCACATCATCATGTCCAGATTAGCCCATGGTCATGATATGAGTCTCATAAAATCTGTTAAAAGACATCTAACTGCAAAATCTACAGTGTCGACCATAAGCTATTAAGAGACAAGTTAATCATTTAGCTAACAGCAGCAGGGGGCAAGTTAAGAAATTAAGGGCTGAAAATCTTTGACCAATCAACTTTAGTAGTCAATACAATGAAAAAGAAATTGGTAAAGATAGAAAAGATGCTTCTTCACTGGAGTTTGAAGTCACTACATTAACCAAGTAGAAGACAATTGATTGACTTCATCACCACAGCTGCAATAGCAGGCCAGTGGTTTCCCATGGTTAACATCACAAGAAAACCAAACCCCAGAAATTCCTCATGAAAGAAACAAGAGAAGACTTTACAAAATATCACAGAAAGGCTGGTTCAACGACATTTGTTCTCTCTGTAACAATTCTTTGTCTCATAAAAATCTAAGCTTGACTGAAATGCCACTACAAGGAAAATAATATTTTATATGCTATTGAACTTCAAGTAATCCCAAGACTACAAGGAGTTTTCAAATGTAACAAATACTTGCTACACTAAACCCCAGCTACCTAAGTTATCCCAAAAGGTAAATTTTCTCCTTTAGCACCATTAACCGTCTTGTGTGATTAATCAGGTATATTAAGGAAGCAGGGAGATTCTATATAACTCAGAGCTGGGAAAACAGCACGTGCTGTCAAGGAATATCAAATTCATGTAAAATTGAACAAATGGCTGCGTCAAAATAAACTATGTTTCTATCACTTATGCTGAAGAAAATTCAACAGATAAAAACAAATGATTTGCTTCCTGGTTTAATGTAACTGAAACAGTGGAGGAAAAAACTACCAATAGGGATGAAAAACAACATGACACCAAAATCTTGCTGTTCGTTTAGGCAAGAGAATGTAAAAACCTGATACAATTGTGCAAGTCCAAATTGCTGAACATCTTGAATGATGATTGTGTTTGCGTTTTGAATATCAAGGCCGCTTTCTACTATGTTTGTACATATAAGAATTCGAATATCTCCCCGTGCAAATCTTTCCATAGTTTCCTCAAGCTGTTTTGAGTATTGCTGCCAAAAAAGATGAAATGGCATGTGAGACCACTAGAACTGAATAATGCAGTGTAGATGCTATGTAAATATGAGTTCATATCTTAGATTATGTCTAAAGACTGAATGAACATAAGTATTCTATCAAAGTTTAATACTATGAAAAAAGTATAAACTTTTTAGAGCAATAGCAAGAACAAATGCACCAATAACTTAAACTCTACTTTAGTACCAGTGATACAGAATATGTAATATCAGCCACCATTGCTGTTGCAACAAGGTGACATGACTCTTTAAAGAAATTTGCTCTCATTATTGTGTTGTTTTTTTAAAAAAAATATGGTGCAACAAAAAAGGGTTGAAAACATCTATCCATAATTTTATCAAGCATAGAAGGGATTCAAATAGCCAACTTGATTACATAATCTACAAGAAATTTGCATAACAAAAATTCAAAGAGGCCAAGTAATATTAACCACTAAAACAATCTAATAGACATTAGACAACTTATTATGCTAAAAATTATTATAGTAACTGAAAGCAATTTTCAACACTCCTCCTTGGCTTTACTTACTGCAATTTTTAAAAATTGCTCCTCAATTCTTTTGATTATTTTAAACTTGCACAATTTTTTATATTGATCTTCCTCTTCTTCTTTCTTTTTCTTCTTTTGGTTTTGTACTTAAAAAAACACCATCAATAATCTTATCTTGTCTGAAAACTCTTTTGAAAGTGCTTTCATCTGGACAGTGATAGGACTTGCAAGGAGTGTTTGTAAGGATCTTTCTTCCATTACAACATCTCATAAATCATAGGTTTCAAAATATCATTTCATTATCACAGACCAAATTTGATAATTTTCGTCGGTGAAAATTTGTGGGATATTGAAAAAGAGATTGTTGCTTGTCATGGTTGAAAATAGGTTAAAAATGGTATTGGTTGAAAATAATCGGCGCGTTGAAAATAAGCGCGGGTTGAAATTAGCCTTGAAGGGTTAAAACTAGCCCTAACGGGTTAAAAATAGTTCTTTAGAAGAACTCATAGATCCCGGAAGATCAATGAGGCTCTTGATACCACTGTTGGTTTTTTTGAAGTGGTGCAACAAAAAGGGTTGAAAATGTCTCTCCATAATTTTACAAGGGCTTTGAACAGCCAACTTGAAAACATAATCCGTAGAAAATCTTTACAACAAAAATTCAAAAAAGCTAAATTAACTCAACAACTAAAACAACCTAATAGAAATTTAAATTTCAAATTTATCCTAAACCTAACAACTTATTATGCTAAAAATTATTACAGTAACTGAAAGTAATTTTCAACATATTGTCCCACCAGAATAATCATCTATCAATCGACCCCGTTTCAGTTCCAAGTCAATTGGAGTTGGATACATGAATCATTTATTCTTCTCTATTCAGGCCTATTTCACTCCAATACTAAATAATTTGCAGTGACTAGTTTAATCTTAATAAGTTGTACGGAAAAGGGCCAAAAATGCCCCTGGACTATCTCAAAAGGTCTAAATATACCCTTCATCCAACTGTACCACTAAACATAAGACCTATGAACAATAAGCGTTTGACTTTCATACCCGAATAATTTTACTCCCATATGATAAATCAATTCTCAATTCCTCTCTTATGGTGTTCTGCCTCATAAAGTTTCCTAGATTCATGTATGCTTAGTCAAAAGGCATCAGACAGTCCAGAAGAGAACTTCAATGAAGAACAAGGTTTAGTAAATGTGGAAGCTATGGAAGAAAGCTTAAAGAGTCCCATAACAGCTTAAGTCACAGGGTATCATACAGTTGATTGATCAAATGATTGATTGATTGACCTTCAATTGCAGAACTTAAAGCCAACTCATTAAATCCCATAATTACCTTTCCATGAGCAATAGCTATTTCAACATGTGGAAATGCCAGTTCTAAGAATTCCATAACATCCTCGAGACCTGCAAGTAATAGACAAACCCATGTAACTACAACGAGTACAATGGATGAACTTCAGCAAACTCCTCTACAGCCTGGCCACCAAATTACATAATGCTACTCACAATTAATGTGCATAAAAGGCACAGAATGCATTACCTTTAATGCGGGGCAAGACATAAAAAACTCGGCCACCACGGTCCAATTCATGCTTGATAGCTGATATTACTTTGTCCTTACTGTAAGCTGAAAGATGCGTTCTTATCGGAACTCTCTCAGGAGGCGGTGTTGAGATCAAACTGTTAAGAGTGGAAAAGAAAATGAAGGCAGCCAAAAAGCAAAACAGTCAAAAAAATTGAGCAGGCAAAACATTGACTTGAAGGTAACTTCACAATTAGTCAAATCTAGCCAACATTGACACAGCTAAATGAATGATACCCAATTTCAGCTGCTGGATTGCCCAACAGTACAGTGGATACTTCTTCACAGCCATCCAGGGCTTGGATAAATTGAAACAAACTCAGTGGTATTACCTAGCGTCACGAAATCCAGTTAATGCTAAATATAGAGTTCTTGGAATAGGCGTTGCTGAAAGTGTGAGTACATCCACTGAAGTTTTAAATGAAGCAATCCTCTCCTTCTGTTTTACGCCAAACCTCTGAAAGGACAAAGAGTAATTCAGAGGGAGATCAAATATGATGAATCGGTTATAGGTATGAAGGATGTTTAAAAGACAGACACTCACACACAGAGACACACACAAACTCTGTCTCTCTCTCTCTCTCTCTCTCTCTCTCTCTCTCTCTTCTCTCTCTCTCTCTCACACACACACACACACTAACAGGGAAAGGTTAAGGGTTAACTATGTTCTTCAATAAATTCAGTTTACTATCCATTTAAGTGATAACGAGAAAACTTAGAACCGTGAATAAATGAACACCAGCTTGGCCATAACCCTCCACTTCATCATGGGACCCTATCAATAGAAAGAAATAGCACCCTAGGCTTGCCCCATCTAACAAGCTAATACACCTTTCCCTTGAATCTTCATGGTTTTATTCGGGCTAATATACCTTTTTTCATTTTTGGGTTTTGGATAAAGTTTCTTTTGAGCTTTTTATAAACACAGGATAATAAGAAAAACTAGTCATAGTTGGCCTTATTATAGATCAAACGAAGAATGCATTATCAGGTTTTAGATCAATGAGATTGATATATATAAGGGAAACAAAAAATTAGAAAGAGTGAGTTTACGCATACTTTTTCCTCGTTATAAGGCCTTACTCACAGAAGTAACCAACCTATTTCATCCATGACTAAATTTGAAACATTACTTCCTTTCGATGCAAATGACAAGAAAATAATCAAAAAATATGATGGCACCCAAGTGTGTGGCCTAGTGGTCAATGTACTGGGTTAAGAATGATGAGGTCTCAAGTTCAAATCCCAGCAGAGACAGGAACACTAGGTCTTCCCATTTGTCCTAGCCTGGGTGGATAGAGTTACCTGGTATATGGTACTTGGTATATGGTACTTGTTGCTGGTGGGAGGTGGCATCTCGTGGGATTAGTCAAGGTGCGCACAAGTTGGCCACGATACCACGGTTATATAAAGAAAATCCAAAATATAATGGCATTTAGATATCTAGAAATACCTGTTCCTCATCAACCACAAGTAGACCCAGATTATTATATTCAACCCGATTGCCAAGTAGTGAGTGAGTCCCAACAATAATGTCCACACGTCCGTCTTTAATCATACTCAAGTACTCCTCTTTCTCTGACTTGGTCTTGAGTGAGCAAAAGTTGGTGGCAAAGAAAGCTAAAATTAGGACTTTGAATAAGGATATGGTGTTTACTTGGACAAGGTGAACAACAGTGTCAACACCAAAGAACTAAAACTAAATAACATATTTAAGAAGTTCACATTGAGAACCATAACCACTCAGATTTTGGAAGGAAAATACTAAAAAGAAAGAGAAGAAGACATCATTTCTAGTTTGGTGCACTTCCTTGCATATTTAAATGGTCATTCTTTTGGTTTTTCTTCTTAATAATCAAAGAGGTAGACAATAATTAAGAGGAGTATACATATATTAAATAATATTAAACCATTTCAACAAGGTGATTTTTTTTTAATTTATGTAAGTTCGAAATAAATAACAATCAGCAAAGAACCTGTTTGATCTAAGTCTTTTTTTAATATGAATACAAGTTACCCTTATAGAAAGAAAAAAAAATCAATTAAGCATGATTTGTGAAACGATCTCAAACTGCATAAAATCCTCAATGGACATAAGATTTAATGCGTCTATGTCAGCTTAACTTTCATGGAAGTATATCAACAGAATCCCTTATTATAAGGCACTCCAATGAACTTAAGATATTTTTGCTTGCCATGGACCTATTGTCAAGAAAGCTAATCTTAAGAAATCATGAGATGTGAGAAGATAGGTTTTGCAAGAAAACATTATGAGCAAATATTTAACATCGAAGGTCGGGAGCAACCACATTCTTTTACAAAACCACCTACTATTCAAATGATGAAGAGTAGACATTCAAGTAGAAAGTGCTTCTTAGGCATCAGCAACGTATTGATAAAAATCAAGTTATGCACCTGAAACCTGCTAAGAAGTCCAACTCTTATGTTAGGATATCTTGAGAATCTCTCTGAGATAACATCAAAATGTTGTTTAGCTAAAACTATTGTTGGGGCTAGAACCATAGCTTGCTTCCCTGCAGAGACTACACAGAAGATGGCACGCAGTGCAACCTCAGTTTTACCAAAACCAACATCTCCGCAAATTAATCTGTCCATTGGATTTTCGCTCTCTGTCAAGTCCCTTTCTACATCTGAGAAAGCCTGTCATTGGAATTCAAAACTGTAAGAAACAGAAGAGGTTTTCCATTATAGGTAAACCAGTAAAAATGATTGAACTTTTCAGGCAATAGGTTACTCTGACTAAAATGTGCCAAGATAACTACACTTTCCGCACAATGAGAAGCAATAAATTATTCTGAATAGAATGTGGCAAGACAACAACACTGTTATTTTTTTGTGTTGTTACAATTTTCATATATGTCTTGCTGAACCAACTGGATGAAAAACAACAATTGCAGCTAAACTATACACATGAAAGGAACCAACAACAGCTGATATTTTGCGGAAGAAGCCATGCAGGTGGACGTCAGAATTTAAATGATACAGAAGAGACAATTAAAAACCTGTTTCTGATCCGGTGTGGGTTCAAAAGGAAACTGAGATGCAAATTCAGCCATAGCTGGAGTCTTTGGGTATGGAGGCCTTTTTTGTTTTAACCTGTGTAGGTATAGCTCCATTAGATCTACAACCATTTTCTGAACTGCAACTTTTCCCTTCATCCTTCTCCTCTCCCATGCACTAGTATCGCTTAACTTGCTCAAAGTCCGTGGCCTTTTGGTTTCATTAGGGCTGAATAATTAAAAAAGCAGTAATCAAATAGTAATCTAGACTATCTCTCTGGCACACGAATTGATAATAAATGACATTTCCAGGTTTCCCTTGGCTGCACGGTTATTCATAACTCAAGAGAGTCTTTCCAAGGGTGGTGATAAAGGATAATAAAAGGCAAAGCGTGTTTCTCTCTATCAATAATTTTATTTCTTCCAAAATGAGAATCAGACCCCCATCTCACCGCTAGATGCCTACTTCCTTGGCACGAAGAAGCATGTTGGACTAACAAGGGTTGGAAAGCAGGTAGCTTGTGACTGAGGAAAAGAGGCTAACTTGAATGGAAAATGCATTTTAAGTGATCTAGTGAGGAAGTATCATCCTGACCGGAAAAAATGTTAATTCAAGAAATTGCTTAGATCGAGAGGTGCAACGCAAAGTTTATACTTGAAAAATCAAAATTCCCTTAGTATTAAGGAAATTTTCCTATTGCTTGGGGGGGATTTGTCTATGGTCTATTGCTGGGAATTTATGACAAGATATATGGACAGCACATGATTCTTTGTCAGAGCTATGCCCTCTATTAGGAACTGAAAAGAAGGCCCCTTCAAGTTGTATTGGAGATTGAAGCAGTATTCGTATTGGTGAGTATGCAAAAATCTTCTCCACTACTGCATAATTTTAAATACCAAAAGGGGGAATTGACCAGCAGTGTAATAAGTTGTGGCTCAATAAGTTCAGGAGCTTGGGACAATGAAGCCAATGGTAATAAAAAGTAGTTTTGCAAGGAATTACAAGTACTGCATACAAATCTATAACAAGGTGGTAAATAAAGGAGGAGTGTTGTACTTACAGATTGTAACGGTAGAGCAAACGAGATGCCTGCTTAACGGGTAATTTAGCCATACCGTCAGCGTACTCAATAAAGACGTATTCAATAGGCTCCTTGGAATCCTTTGGAACGTCAAATTTGATGCCAACGAATCGTCCAATTCCAACTTTCCTGTGGACCACGTAATCGCCGGAACGGAGAGTGTAAGGGTCCACCTTGTAACTAAAAGTAGGTTGAGCTGCATCATGTGGAGCACCTTGTCTGGCTCTGTCGCTTTTGAGCTTCTGGAGGCCCCTTTGCTGCTGCTCTTTCACGAGCTGAATGTACTTATCAGCCTCCTCGTAATCCATGGCCGGTCTAAGAGGGGAGTGATCTCTCTTAGCATGCTCCCGACGAATTCGCTCGTTGAGTAGAGAAATGGCGTCTCGCTCCTGCTCCTGTCTTGCATTCCGTAGTCGGGGAGGCAATTTGGTATATACAGCATCGGCATTGAGGACATTAGTTAAGGTAATAGAAGAGGAGGAGGGAGAGGGAAAAGAGGGTTTTTGAGTAGTGGGGAAGAGTTTGCAGAGACGAGTTGTAAGAAAGCACTCCGAGGGAGAGAAGAAGAGGGAGGCCTTTGCAGCCATGGATGGATAAACTTGTAAGAGCAAGACTTGTTCTAATTTCTCCAAGCGAAGCTTAATTACCCATCAATGAAACGTCGGGTTTTCCACATTATCTATTCCCTCGAAACGTGATGTACTACTGACGCCCAGGCCGGCTTTTTTTTTTTTTTTTTTAATATTCCACGGGTAAAGAATGTAGGTATTCAAATTTTTTGTTTTTTTAAGTCTGTTTTGAGCAAAAAAATAAATAAATAATATTTTTTTAAAAAAAATACTAACTTTATTCATAACTCCTTAATTTTTTCATATATGTCTACTATTAGGAAAACTTTGGTACAAACAAACAAATTGAATTGAAAAGGAGTAATACTTTAAGTTGAGTAAAATACCAATCAACACACTAATTAGAAACTAAATAGTACATGTTTAATGTGTATCTTAATGATTTCATATTAATATCGGATTAAATTCATATCTTCTTTTCATAGCAAACTATTAGGCAGTTGAAGATTTCTTGATTTTCTTTTTCCTTTCTGACATAAAAAATATACCAAGTTTTACATAAGAAAAATCAGCAAAGTTTATGTGTTGGTTTTCTCTTATTATATAAGTGGTAGTTAGACATTAAGCAGTCAGTACACCGTCGGCGTGTCTGTTTCTTAGGATAAAATTGAATTAAGGGGTGTTTTAGTCTTTTAAGGCTTTCCACTGAGAGCTTTATGCTTTAAGGGGCCGTTTGGTTACGGTATAAGAGGCCATGTTATTCATGTATAAAACATTGTATTAATTTTATTATGTTTGGTAAAAGTTTTTTATTAGGTTGAAAGGTCAACGTGAATTATACTATGTTTGGTTGATAAGTTTAAATATTGTATAAAGGTTATTCATGTATTAATTTTATACAGTGTTTGATTGCGTTTTTTGTAATACTACATAATTAATACTTACATAGAGTAACTTATTAGGGAATCTATGCATGAGTTATGCAGGATAGAAGGTGGAATAAGTTATGTGGGTATTAGTTATACATTATTAAAAAGATAAATTACACATTTATCTCTATTAATTTATTTATAAATCCTTTTTATTAAAACTTTACATAACTATTCTATTTTCCCAACTACTTTTGTTTCTTATTTCTTTTATACAAACAACTTTTTATTTGTTTTCATTTTAAATCAAAATATAAATATTTATTAATATTATGAATATAAATGTATAATTTTGATAGCGCATATGTTAATTATATATTCGCATTATATAATACTAAATATATCCACATATTTAATTATCATGTATTAATTTTTTATTTAGAATGTGAATTAATATATAATTTATAAATTTGGTATACTAAAAATGTACAAACAACACATGCATCATATTGATAGAAATTTACATTATATAAAATAGAATAGTATAATGTACTTGAAATATATTAATAGTATTTTATTTTTATAAGCTTTAAACATTTAAAAAAAAAACAAAGAGAAAAAAAAACATAGAATTCCTAGTTAAGTATAGAGAAAATTCCTTTCTTTATTTTTTTAAAAGGAGAATTTATACTATTTGCTTACTTATTTTATTTGTGAATAATATATATTAATTTATATTAAAATCAATATTCAATAGTTAATAATTCATGTAATGTAATCTCTACATAACTAGATAATGCATACATAACTAATACTCGCATAACTAATACCCACATAACTAAACTCTGCATAACAAATACTTGCATAATTAAACTCTGCATAACTAATACCTACATAATTAAAGCATGCATAACTCTAATCAGTAACCGAACGGCCCCTAATTGTATTGTACTATATGTTATATTGTATGAACATGTTTCATAATAGACAATAAGGCACCCCCTCTGTAGTTTATATCTTTTTCATGTGGGTCCCCTGCAAGAATTAGCAGCTTCAACATATTTTCGGAAAGAAAAGGTCTCTATTTGCTCCATTATAATTTAATTATTTATCAAGTAATAGAGGTATTTAATAAATTTTCAAAATATTAAATAAGTACTACTTAATTAAGTGTAGCAAATATTTACGATATTATAAACATATTTTTTTGCTTTATTTTTCCATTTTTTATCTATAAATTACATCTTTTATTTCGAATATTAATATTAGATCGTTAATATTATATTATTATTAGGAAAAAAAGTATCATTAAATTTAAAAATTAAAAGTACCACAAAATAAACATTACTAATTTCCAAATAATGATGATTATTATAAGAAAACCTAATCTACATAAATGAATTTTTACTATAAAAAACATATTAAATAAGTACAACTTAATTAAGTGTAGCAAATATTTACGATGTTATAAACTTAAATTTTTTATTTATTTGTCCATCTTTTTATCTATAAATTACTTTTTATTTTGAATATTAATGTTATATAGTTAATATTATATTATTATTAGAAAAAAAATACTATTGAATTTTAAAAATTAAATGTACCACAAATAAATATTACGAATTTTCAAATAATGATGATTGGGCCCGTGCAAAGCACGACTTTCCCTTTCTGGTCTACACTACTAATGGCAACTCCCAATATATATCAAGTAGCAATTAAAAGCGGAAAGAAACTCTAAAGTAAATGAATTGGTACATTTTCTATTCCGGAAACAAACATGTGCCTACGAATGGCTACATGGATAACTGAAGATGTCATGATTTAGATGATCAAATAGAGAGAGTTCCTCTTCTTCTGCACACAATAAAAATACAGTTTACAGAGGTTATTACATTAGTGCACGCAATGCATGGAAGTTGGAAAGTCGATCCAAGTATATACAAATATTGGTCTAGTTCTTGTCGAAAGACGGAAGAGTACATCTACACATAGCACAAAACACAATATGGATAAAGGATTGGTGAAAGCTTCATAACACGTAACAAAACACAAACTCAAATATACACTTTCAAGAGTAATGGTCCCTCTGTGTTCCCTAGCTCATACAGTTCAATGTACATAAACAGAGTCATGACCACCACGGCCCCACCACAATCCTGTTCCAAGCAACCGCACTCGAAATGCAAAATTTGATTACCATATCACCACCAATCAGTTATTTATCAGAAACTATGGACTACTTCAGATTTCTGTAATTCATCATGGTAGTGAAGTAGACACAAAGGTATCTCACAAACTGAAACCATACAGGATTTGCACCCCTCCTATACATCATCATTGTTACAAAGCACACATAGTAACCAGATTTATTCACAAAGCATATCTTTTGCTGTCGTTGCAACATTTCACTCCACTTCTCTCTGTTTCCTGAGTTCTTGAGCATTCTCCAACTCCTTGAATGCAATCGAAAGACACTCCTCGGATTTTTTCTTCTCTTCCCTGATATGTTCCAAGCTGCACCACAGAGCTGAGTTCTTCACCTCACAATGGGCTAATTCAGCCTCGATTTGAGAAAGCCTGGCACTAACCACAGAAGCTTCGGTTTTAAGGTTTAGACGGTGTTGCTCAGCAAGAGTAGAAACATTAATTGCCTCAAAATGAACATGAGAAAGCTCATCCAATTTTAATTTCTCCAAAATCCAGTGATTAACAAGGGTTTCAAAACACTGATCACTGGATATACATCATTCAATTTTAGCCAGTGCTGATACAGAAGAAATAAAAACCTCCACTCGTTCACTAAAATGTTGGCGATCAACACCTAAGTGGTCCAGAGCAGCAAAAGTAACATCTGCCTCCTGGATCATGGTCATGTGATCTTTGATATCCATAGAATCAAAAAGGGTAAGAAGATCCTTCTGAAGACGATCAGCAGCCTGCAAAAACACTTTTGAGATCGAACACCTCATAATGTTGCTTTGTCCACATCCATGGAAACTTTTTCCATCATACTTCTTTTTGAGAGAGCCTATGAGCTGCACATCTTCATCAACAGTAAGCACTGTACATATGTTAATTTCAGTTGGTAAAAGATTTCTTGGCTGAGTGGCTGGAGAAGCATCATCTTCTTCACCCATGTCTTGAAGGATAAAAATGGGCTCAGAAAAAAAACATCTGCAAATAGATTAAAAATGAAGTCACCCCTTTTGGTTCATGGTTCATTTTGTGGAGAGAGTAGGGGGTAGAGGGAGCATAAAATATTATGCAGTTGCAGAAAAAGAAACTTACAAGAAGTAAAACGCTCTACCGAGGGTACCATCAAGCACCGAGGAGGAGGGAACACAAGCCTTCCCCACCAACCTTGGAGTGTAAGATCTAAATTTTGATGAATAGAATTCAACATCCAATCCACTGTTGCCACCAAATGCATCGGTGAGGCAAAAGAATGAGCTACGGAAGAACCAAATGAACCTGCAAGGGAAAGAATTAAAAAGAACAAAATAAAGAAATATAAATACCTGTCAGGGACTCATGTCTTCTAGGTGAGTGATCATTGGAAACAAATCAGAAAATAGGAGAAGAAGAGTAAGTTTCTACACAAACCTGAAACCTCTACAAGAATCTGTTTGCGAACTTTAGTCTGTATTGGATGAATCTCCCCCTCAGATTCCAGAAGAGACAGATGAAGCCTTTCTTCAGCCAAACAGTTCTTTGACTTGGTTGTTGGCAATTGCACACAGCCAATTGAAGAGAGAAGAGAAGTATCATCAAATTTCAGCTCACCATATCGCAATCTTTTGCGGTGCTTTCTTGAAGGTTCATCCAACACCTCGTCCTCTCCAATTAAATCCTCTAAAATTACTGTGTGACTCTTCACTGGTCCAGTTGTTGCAGGAAAAGTGTTGAGGTGATTATAAATCTCTTCAGGGGATGTGTCTGTATGACCGACTCCAGATCTTACATTGCATTCCTCAACCAAGTCACTAGATACAGGACTGACATCAATGCTAGTCAATGTCGACAGATATGAACTAGTGCTTTCATTTACTTTGGTGCTTCGTGCTACTGCTTCCTCAGAATCTAGCCATAGTTTGAAGTCACAAGCTCCATGTCCCTGAAAAGAGTTTGGTCAACATCAGTTGAATTTTGAAGATCTAAAATGTAACAATCCTTTTTAAATTAACTATGAGAAGATATAAAACAAGTAAAAGCGGGATTCTGATACAATGACTAGATCCCAGCAACACAACTTCAAGGATAGGATATTACCATAAATATTGCCATAGTGCCCAAACAAACAAGCAACACCTATTTTCCAAAGTCAAGTAAGTATAATGCATTTCTTAGTCGTACTGGTGGTAGATCATAGACTAATAACCAGGTATGACAAATGAAGAAAGCATTTCTCCCATATATGCATTCCCTACTTCCTTACCTTGAAGCCAACTCAATCACCTTCTTTCGAAATGATCCAATCTCTTAATTTGACGATGCAATATGTCGAAGATGAAATATGTTGCATGGCAATAGTATTCATTGTTTTACTTTCTCTTTGTTTCGCAGTATGTATATCCATACATAATGGTTTTTAACATGAAATTTTCTAATAATCTACAGAAGTATAATTGCCAACGCTTATGCACACTCTTTGTTTCACCAAGATTGAAAAACCTAGTTATTTTTGAGTTAGGCATTTCCATTAAGAATGGCCTATTTGAACTTACCATTCCTCCCCTCCCCATTCGAACATGAAAAATTAGGTGCTTTTTTACTATAAACATTCTTCCCTTCATATCTGAATATCAGCTACTGACCGGTGATCATAGAAAGACAGTGTCTACTTTACTCTTGAATTTACCAATCTCCAGACCCTTTTTAAGTAAATTCTTTTGCGTCAAGATAATTTTTCTTCCTTTTTTTTCATCTTTGTGAAATTGATCAACTTGACACTATGTTCCCTTTGCCCCTTTATCTTACAATTTTTACCTACAATTTGATGCCATTTTGTACTTAATAGTGATTCTAAATTCATTTATTAAGAATTTTTAGTTTTTTTTTGTGATAAATTAAAATTTGTATTCTACCACTATCTTAAGCAATCTTTATTTTAGCATTAAGGGATCGTTTGGTAGGGTGTATTAGTAATGCTGGTATTATGTTTGCAATAGTTATGCTGCGATTGATTCTTATGCAGTGTTTGGTTTGGTGTATTAAATTGGTGGATTAAAAATAACATGCATTGCATAATTCTAAAAAAATATATATTTGTTTACAAATATACCCTCCACAAATATGGTGGAAAGGATGTAAAAAAGATTTTAAGGGGCAATGGAATCTTTAATCATGTTAATGCATGCATTAAAATCTTTTGTATTACTAATACCATGAATTTTCATGTATTAGTTATACATACCTTAATACCTATGTTGAAAAAGTGTACCAAACAAGATATTAGTAATACACAAAGTTAATGCATGCACTATTTTTTCTAATGCACTATACCAAAATTATGGGAATTGGAAGTTCAAACCCTATGATCACTTCAAAAACGTCAATGGGAAGCTCAACCTAGTTAGTTTAGGCTTCCTCAGTTGAGTTGAGTTATAAGGGTCAAGGAGTCCAAGACCACTTAATGAACAATGTTTGTGTGGTAAATGGAAAGGCAAAGGTTAGTGAGGAAGATGCAAAAGTCAAAGCACTATGAGAGAAGATTGATAATCCTACAAATCCGATTCTAAACTCTTGTCAGGATCGGGAGAGTCACTAAGTGATCTTGGAAGATATAGGCGGCTAACTAGTTGAAAAGTTGAATTATCTCACAATGACTAAACTTGACATATCTTTTCTTATGAGTGTTGTAAGTCAGTTTATGACTTTCCCATGTAGTTGTTTGTATTCTGCAATATATAAAGTCAGCTTCACGTAAAGGACTACTCATTGAGGATCGAGAGCATGAGTATAGCATTGGATATACCAATGTTGATTGGGCATGATCACTCTTTTATAGGTGTTCTACATTTAGATATTGTGTTTTACTATGAGGTAATTTGGTGTCCTCGAAGAGTAAGAAACACAACGTGGTTGCTTGATCTAGTGAAGAAGTAGAATATCGAACAATAGTTGTAGCAACTTATGAGCTAGTTTGGATCAAATAGTGTCTAAGAGAACTAAGATTTAGAGAAATTGGTCAGATGGAACTTGTGTATGATAATCAAGCGGCCATTCATATCACATCAAATTTAGTATTTCATGAAATAACTAAACACATTGAGATTTACTATCATTTTTGTAAGAGAAAGATACTCTCAAGACATATTATTACAAAATTTGTGAAGTTGAGTGATCCGTTCTTGTAGATATATTCACCAAGTCCCTCACCAGTCACGTATCAATTACATTTGTAACAAGCTTGGTATAGATGACTTGTATGCATCCACTTGAGGGGTAGGGTTGGAATAGGTAAATGAGCATGAACATGAATAATTATATAAAACCCTACTTGAAAAGGGATTATAATGTAGTGTCTATGAAAAAAGTCTCACGATAATGTAGATACACAATTTAATAATATTTTACTCTTATATTTCTAAAACTGACCTTCCATATAAAGGCTATCCTGGATGTCCCATTATAATAAAAAATGATTGTATCCAAGCTAAAGTAGCATTGAATGGTAAGTAGCTTTTATATTTATTATTTTTTAAACTTTTTTTTTGTTTATCTCTTTTTCATAAATGTGCTTTTCCGCATCTGGACTAATTTTACGGGATATCCTCTACCTCCTACCAACAATAGCTCTGTCTATTGAGGCTAACTTTCATATTCTTTATACAGTATTAATGTCGGTGGTCAAGCAATGGTTCTAAAAATGTAGGTAAAATCAAAATTTATATCAGTGACCAAGCGGGGACGATGCAACAAGTTCAAATCTGCCTTCTTATCTTCTTCTTAAGATCCCGTAACCAAATTCTGTTATAAGTATACCACTATTCTTCCATCTGATTTGTCAAAAAGGATATCTTTAGGTATATTTAATATGTTAATGTCCTTTGCCAGATTCAAAAGTAGAAATGTGAAGGAGAAAAAGTCATTCTCAAATTATGTACTCCCTCCGTCTCTTATTTTATGTGGCATATTTCGAATTTTGAGATTCAAATAATTCTATTTTTTGACTCTTTTAAATATTTTTAAATTAAATTATTATGACTTATATTACTTTTTAGTTAGTTTATAAATATATAAATTCCATGTTAAAAAATTAAAAATTTCGTGCGTAAATTCTCAGTTAAACTTAAACAATTTAACTGTCGAAAAACGAAATTCTCTCATAAATTGGGAAAGAGGGAGCAGTAAAAAGAAAAGGTTTCACCTTTTTTATCGGACAGATGAAGAAGATCCGACCCGCAATAGGTCTCACGCGACAAAAGTCAGCACCGCAACGGCAAAGCGGAACGTTGATAAATTCGTCTAAATTTATCTCGTCAGCCCACTTGAAAAACTGACACTTTGTTTTCTGAAACACAAAAGGGAACAATTTAATTAAACATGGATAAGAGAGAAAATGGTATGTATGTTAGTGAAATGCAGTAGACTAACGTCGTTGGCGGGGCAGCGGTAGAAATTGCGTCCAGGGTTTTTAAGGGTGTTAGAGGTGAAAAGTTTGCAAGAGCCAGCGCCGCAACGGCAGGGCAGGGAGCGTCGAAATTTCTTACCATCAGCTCCGACGAAATCGCTGTTGTTGGGACATTGTGTTGCCCAGTGCGCTGACTTGCCACAGCAATGACAAGTATCAGTCTCCCTCGACATTTTACCGCTTGAATTTATGATCTCTAATATTTGTACAGCGAGAAATTGATTTGCAAGTGTAGTGTGAATGCAGGGCAACTAACAGACAACCGGCGATATTCTCGCAAGCAAAAGTAACATTATTTATCACATTTCCAACTAAATTAAAAGAGCCCGAGGTCATTGATGAAGGTTTATTTTAATTTTGAATCCTTCCATTTCATTTTACTTTGAAAATAATTATTGACATAGTGAATTTACCATTTTATCCCTATTAATTATGAAGTGGATGAATTAAAAAACTTAAGATTTTCAAGAAGTTCTATATTTTTCAAAGTAATTAATTGAGGGTATAATAGGTAAAAAAATAGTCCTTTTCTGATTTTTTAAAATAGATAACTAAAAAAAAAGTGAACAAGTAATTAGGGGCAGAGAGTAAAAATAATATTGGAAGCAAATAATATATTATTTATTACCTTAAAAGTATGAACTATAGATCTTAAATGTTAATTTATTATAATATCCTCGATATAAAACATAAAATTTAGTATATCTTCTATATATTATATTTATTTATTTATACTATATAATATTATATCAAAAGCAGACACCTTTAATTTTCACATTAAATGATTGTGAATTTTTCAAAGAGTTATGAATTTTTCAAAGAGTTATGACTTTTTCAATGAGTTATTACCTTTTCGAAGGATTGTGACTTTTCCGAAAGGTAAGATTAATCCAAAGAGTTATGTCCTTTTTGAAGGGTTGTGATATTCTAAAAGGTTGTGACTTTTTTAATAACACAATTAAAAAAAAATCATACTACCCTTTGTTAGCTATAAAAAGAGGGGTTTCTTCCAATTTTTAAACAACAAATTTTTAAAGTTTTCTATTGTTCTTCATCTTCTTCTTCTTAAAATACTCAATTTAGTATATTCTTTATATTTTATATTATATTATATTTATTTATTTATATTATTTTATTTTAAAATGATGCACCTTTTCACATTGAATGGTTACGAGTTTTCCAAAGAGTTGTGGCTTTTCCGATGAGTTGTAACTTTTTCAAAGAATTGTGATTTTTTGAAGGGATGAGACTTTGATGATTAAACATAATAAGCACATGTTCATTCTACTTTTGTTAACTATAAATTGAGGAGTTCCCTCGCATTTCTAAACTATGAGTTTTTTAAGTTTTCTATTCTTCTCTTCTGAAAAACTAAAGTGTGATTTACAGATGTTGAAAATTTCAAAGTTCAGTAGAATTTGAACACTCCATAACTTAAATGTTAAATTAATATAATACTCAAACTAAAAACATTCAATGTAGTATATCTTTTATATTTTATATCAATAGTTATTTAATTATATTATATTAAAAGCGGGAACTCCAACAAATACAATAATAACTAAGTATTGCACTATAGGGCAGATGCGAGAAACTATATTTAAGAGGTGTAATTAAGAGATTTTAAGAGTGACATTTATTTATTTACATATCACAATTAATTTTAAAATGAGAAAAAAGTCAAAAAAAGAAGAGGAAAGAGATAAATCTAATTGGAGGTCATAGAGAGGTGTCACATTACCTTATTTATATCTAGCCTTATATTATAAATAATTATATGTGGTTTTGGATATTCATTCGACAATTTTAGTAGTATTCATCAGAAAGTTCATATTCACTATTCATAGGGAATTATACTTTATTATTCAATTTATAGTTTACTTAAAATTTTAATTTAATAATATTGACATTATTTCATAAAATTAGTTATAGTACATGGTTTGATATTCATGTGCGTTGCACGTGTCTCAAAACTAGTTAAAGATATAAGAAAGAACGCATGTGAATTGGATGAACTAGACGTAGTTGTCTGTGCACGCACGGGCCCAACATATATTAGGCAATAAATAAGAAATATTTGTAGGACCATAATTAGTAAAAGATTGACAATATATATATAAGAAAACTAAGCAAATACCCCATAGAAGTAAAATAATTACAATTATAGTCAAGAGGTTAATTTAGTAAATAAGTTTGCAATTTATTTATTAAAAATATAAGAAAGAACACATATGAATTGGATGAACTAGACGTGGTTGTGTATGCGCGCATGCCCCTAACATATATTAGGCAATAACTAACAAATATTGGTAGGACCATAATTAGTAAAGATTGGCAATATACACACATATTGTTTAGGGGAAACTAAGTAAATACTCCATAAAAGCTAAATATATATAAATATATATATATATATATATATATATCTTTACATTCATACCTCACTAAATAATTACATTATATATCCCTAACTAATCTCGCTTAACTGATACTAGATCAGTATCATATATTGTATTGATATTATTAAGACTGATAATTTCGTTTAATTGATACTAAATCAATATATATATATATATATTGAATTTGTAATATTAAGGTTTCTTGTTAAGAAATTACTTATTAATCAATGATATTATAAGATTAACAAGTAAATAAATTTTATCTGTTTAAAAAATATGTTAACAAGTAAATAAAATTCATAAATTTCTTTTAATTTAACAATTATAGCATTTAAAAATATCCGTACAACTTTCACACATAGCAAACATAAAAATCATATTCGTATGTTGTAGCTATAGTTTGCATAATAAAGTTTGCTATGACTATTAATATGTATATTTCGCTATACATATACAAAAGAAACAATTGTATAATCTGTTTCGGTATACATATACAAAAGAATCAATTGTATAATTTGTGTTTGTATACAGCGAGAAAAACAAAAGAAAATTAGGCAGGGGAAGATCTGTATTTGTATAATCATAATTGTATAGGACGAAAATATATGTATTTGTATTTGTATATACAATTTTCTCTCACTTTATACAAACACAACACAGTTTATGCATTTGTGTTTGTATAAAGTGAGAGAGGCGAGTGAGAGTGGTGAGCGAGATCTGGGAGAGAGGAGATGAGAGAAAGGGGAACGAAAAGATATGTATATATACAATTCTCTCGCTTTATACAAACACAAATGCATTTTATACATTTTTATTTGTATAAAGTGAGAGAGGCGAGGAGAAACTGCCCAGCGAGAAACGAGAGTGGTGAGCGAGAAATTCAGGGAGAGAGGCGAAATGGCAACAGTTTACTACGAGTTACAATTAAATCAAGTTGTGATTATAACATTTAATTTGAATTAATAATTTGCTATTTTATATAATTTTCCATTATTAATATGATCAAATATAATTTATATAAATTCATAGATATTTTTATACTGTTAGGAAAAGTTTTCCCTATTAGATGATAAAATCCTAATTATTTGTTCACTTTTAAATTGACACACCTATTAAAAAAATAATAATTGATATAGTGAGTTTACCATTTTACCCCTATTAATTATGAAGTGGGGTGAATTAAAAACTTAAAATTTTCAAAAAGTTCTACCCTTTTTAAAGTAATTAATTGAAGAGGGTAATTTTTTTGTCCTTCCTTGATTTGTCAAAATGGAGAAATAATTAAGGACAATTAAAAAAGAAAATCTAGACAAGTAATTAAGGAAGAGGGAGTACTTTACAACCCAGAGAAAAGAGTAAGGGATCGTTAGATGTGAAGTATAATGCCAAATAGTCATGAGATTAAATTATAGTACCACTTAATTTGTTGTTTGGTTGGCAAGTCCGGAATAACTTATTTCGGGATTAATAATTAGTATCGGGATAAGTTATCCTTCTGCTTGGGTGGTATTGTAATTCCGGGATAAAATAATTAAATGATAAAAATGTCTCTTTCAACCCTTTTTATACATTACTTTTTACATTTATGAAAGACATATTTGTAAAAAAATAAATTGTTCTTAAAATTTATTATTTTGAATATAATAAATCAAACACTCAATAAAAAATAATTTCATCATAATTTATCCTATCATAACTTGAATTCAAACCAAACGTAACTGCCTGAAAAACACTTTGAAGGACTAATTATCTGTCGGCGCCAGGTCGCTTTCTGTTGGCATCAATGGTGATGATTATTATAAGAAAGAAATAAGAAACCCTTTCATTCCTTGTCTATTAAATTAAATTAAACTAACATCGGCGATTAAGTTTCAGTCGTTAATGTGGGAGGGAATCAAATGCGAATGAAGTCTCCAATCCATTCATCAGGTTCACTTCTCTTTATTATCGTTATCTTCTATGTGCTGTGCCCTAACTATTTTATTTTATCGCAGATATGCTGCTTTTAGTGAGTGTGTCTTTGTTGCTTTAGGTTTCATCACAAAAGAGTACAATGTTAATATTAGGATTAATTCCCTCTTTCATATTTCAGCTTCAATGTGTCAAAATATATATCCCAACCTTTGCAGCTGAAGTGCTCGTAGTCGCCAAATGTCAAGGACTCTTGCAGCAATTGTAGGAGGTGCTGCAGGAGCCGTGACATTGGTGGGGATTCTGCTTCTCATTTGTTGCTTCTGTATTTTTCGTAAAAGGACTATTTCAACAACTTCCGACACAGGATCTTCTGATCCATCTGTTCAAGGTCATATCTCACTTCTTATTAAGTCAAACATTTCATATTTATTCTCCCAATTCCTCAACTAATCTGAATCACTTGCAGTTGGAAAATATGCTGGGGTTGAATTGACCTCACAAGATGCCAGGCGCTTCCACATAGAAGAATTGTCTTTGGCCACAAAAGGTTTTAGTGATAAGAGTTTAATTGGCCAAGGCAAATTTGGGGAGGTGTACAAGGGATTGCTTCATGATGGTATGCTTGTAGCAATAAAAAGGCGATCTGCTGTTCCTAGTCAGGAATTTATTGATGAGGTAATAGTAACTATGTACATCTTATGGAAACTACTGCACATATTGTTTGAGTTTTTTTTTTTAAAATCATACTATTCAAATTTTCATTCATCTTCCTTAGAAGTGACTACAGTAAATTTAACTAGAGCCTGAATATAAGAAATATACCAAATGAAATAGGAAACCAACAAAAAGTTTTGGTTCTCCACAAACAACACCTAACCGTCCGGGGTGCAAGCAAGCGTCTTTGAATATTGGAAAACTCCAACATAGTCTCTCGATATTCCTTAGGCCCCTTCAATCTCAAAGTGGGAAAGCTAACTTGAGTTTGCTTATTTTGTAAACACCGAGAATTGACTTTGAAATCTCGCTGGAATGATGTACAATCACTTAAAAGAAAGTGCTATTGTAATTATTTCCTCCAGAAAGTTGTTGGTAACTACATCGCAAGAGAAAGTGCTTCTTGCACTACATACAAAAAGGAATATATTCTTCATCATTGAAAAGAGAGAAGGTGTTATAATCTCGAGGACATTATTAGCACAACTTGAATTGCAGAACATTGACAAGAAATGCAAGGTCTAGATGTCAAGCCCCAAACCTAGCCCGAGTCGGACCAGCTCTGTATGAACTGTGCAACCTGCTATAGCACATGGACATAATCTGGAAATGTAGAAAATATACAACACTGCTTCCCGGCAAGGGAGCCACCATGTACAAATGACGTGCTCTGATAAGATGGAACTGTAGATACATAGAAAGGCTACCTGGCCTGAAACATGAGCGCGGTATAACAGACATGACATATACACATATTGGAATCATCAGCACAAGTCTATGAAGCCTCCTCTATGAATGAGCTGAAACTGTACAACTGCAGAACTCTAGACTTGACTTAGCCCCAGGTAGAATGGAGCTCACCAACCAACAACTGATAGATGAAACAGATGTCTAATGAGACTTGCTGTTTTGAACGTCTAAACCTGCACTGTGAGTGGTGCAGCGTAGCCCCCCTGACATTATAAAAAGTGATGTGAGTACAATGGAATTGTACTTGTATATAAGTGGGTGTTTGGATTGACTTATTTTAAGTAGCTTTTGGCTTTTAAAACTCAGTGGAGACAAAGAACACTAGGGGGTCGTTTGGTAGAGTGTATAAAAATAATGCTAAATAGAGTGTATTAGTAATGTTTGTAATAGTTACGCTTGCATTAATTATACATAGAATTTTTTTATGCATTGTTTGGTTTGGTGTATTAAAAATTGCATGCATTGCATAAAAATATTGATTTAAAAAAATATCCTCCACAATTATGGTGGCAAAAATGTAAATAGGGTTTTGAGGGGTAATTGGGTCTTTAACCATGCTAATGCATGCATTAAATCCCTTGCGTTACTAATACCTAGAAATTCATGGTATTAGTAATACATACCTTAATACAAAATAGAGCGTATAACTAATGCATTAGTTATGCATAGGTCGAAAAAGTGTACCAAACAAGGTACTATTAACGCACTGAATTAATGCATGCATTATTTCTTCTAATACACTCTACCGAACGACCCCCAGATGATTCTTCCAATCTTTCCTAGCTTTGGTGGACAAAGTTACTTGGTGCATGTTACTGGTGGGAGGTGGCTGGTATCCCGTGGAATTAGTCGAAGTGCACGAAAGCTGACCCGGACACAATAGCCATAAAAAAAGTATTTTTGGTGAAATTTCATTATGAAATACTTGAAAGCGATAACTTTGAGCATACAATTAACTTTTAAGTAAAATACATACCTTGATCTTTGAACATTGATATACTTTTTTGTGGAGATGTCGGTCGCTAGCACATGTAGCATATGCATACTAAATAACTTGTCATGTGTATCTTATGACGTTCGATAAACGCTCTACCGGCTAAGCTGCATTAACACGATGTCGCATTGAATTTGCGCGTAGCTTCTAGTCTTTGACATAAAAAAAGAAGGTTGGAATGATGAAAGGGACATGTGAGAATTTAGTCTTAGCTAGTGGAACAAGAAAGACATGGATCTAGTTCCCGTATATGCATATATGTAACATTATCGCATACATCCCAATCAAAGAGGAAAATTGTCTAGCCATCGGAACGACTCTCATCGCACCGGCATGTGTGGATATACCCAGTTTCCAAGAATGCTCCCCAAAACAAATACGGTATATAATTTGGCTCATGTGGCCCTATGTATATATACATGTCTACAGCTTAACAACTTATAATGTATGGCATAAAACATTTGTGGCTTAATAGCCTATAATATCAAGTGAAATTTGTGACTCAATAGTTTAAAGGATATCTTTAACATCATTAAGAAATTATAGTCGAAGAACTGTAACTTAAATATCACATGAACCTTTTAAAGAAACATGAAACTAATCAATGCATATGCATATGGATATCATGAATGATTTCATCGGACGATATTAAACTTGAAACCTTTAATACATACATGTGTCATGCAAGACATATGACTCTATGAGCAACTAACATGAAGACTCGAGGCAGTTTTAATCATATAAATCGAAGGCAACTAGAGTGTCATACTTAAAGAACTATAAGAAGCTTCATGTGACATTTTGAAACTTGTAAAACACATTTACAATATGGATAAGATATGTCTTTACAAATAGTTATGCACGAATACTTGAGGCATATGGATCATATACTCGTGAAGACCATAGAGAGTCTTATACTTAGAACTTTATCTATGAGTCTTTGTAGTCGTTATTCTTGCCAATGATTCATTTAACATATAATGTCTCAAATGGAGGAGCTACCGACCATTTTAGGTAACATGGCAGCTCATAAAATGAAAGAAACACATCGTACGAGAAACTCGTTAAAAAATCCCAAATTAGAAAGTTTAGCCTTACATAACTTGATTCCAATCCTTTAGCATATTATAACGATCAAATGTTCCTTTGATGCTTCAATCTATAATAAGAACCAGTAACAAGGCTACTATAAACAACTATACAACATAACCAGGCCATTTTGACAATTCGACAAACAAAATGCGAGTGTCGATCTCGTGAGACTTTCAAATTAACGGCACTCTTCGTACTCAATATTTCGTATCACTAGTCAAGCAATAACTTGCCTTCTGCAAGGCTAACCAATTAAACAGCAACTAAAACAACTCTCTACATACTCCCTCCTTGCCAAATACATGAATAACAAAGGGCAAAACTTGGACCCACGACTTCCCATCACTGCCTGTAAACTATACTTAAAACATCTTTAGGATCATATTTATGGAGATAAGAGGAGCCATACCTCTATGAAGAAGAAAACCTGTCTCTGCACTTTGTATTCTTCAAGAACTGTACCTTTGCCTTCAAGAAAACACTTGGCTAAGTATGTTTTTATGATCTATGATGAGGAATACACTTGATTCTTGAAGGAATCAACTTATCTTAAGCTAGGGAGAGATGGAGATGAAGAACCCTTGATTTCCAGCCCCCAAAACATTCTGAAACTATGGCCAAATGAACCCTCAAGTTGTAATTTATAAATTACAATTTTTCTAGTTGACATACCACGAGGTGCCACGTGTCCATCACACCAAATTTTGGCTCTGCGTAGTCCGTTGTAAAACGCGCATAACCGCATAACTCTTTTGAACCTGCAGATATACTCGTTCAAAGTTGACCCTTTTGCGGCACATAAAGAAAAAATCATTTGTGATGTCCCTTTCGACTTAACTTAGACGTTAAAGCTTTTATCAATCCGTAACCTTATAACCACATACTAATTACCATATAGTACTTACCCTTAACATATGTACTCATTCTTGGCCTTATCCTTCGAGTTCGGACAAATTTGTCGATGTTCGCTAATCATACTGTAACTTAAAGACACGTGGTATAACCGTCGATGTAGAACTTTAAAACTTAAATCATTTTGGGACATAAGTCTTAATTCAATGCAGTAGTACACTGGATACTTGATATATTTATTCATTGTCGACCTTATTCACCCGATCTCGGATAATTTCGTGAATGTCTAATCAGTCTTTTTGTAGTTTAGACGTATGACGTATAACGCTAAAGGAGGGCATTAATCGCGTGGTAAATATCAAAGCCAGTCGCCGGAAAGATGAATCTTGCATTAACAATCTTAGAGAAAGGAGCAAAGCCTGAACAATGCCTTAGAGGAGAAATGCATGAATAGTTGCAGAGAGATGAGTTGTGACACCAGTTGCTGGGAGAGGAGTGGTGCTGGACCAAGAGGAAGAAAAGGAGAAAATACGAGCGACACACATTGGTTTGCACTGCTCATCGTTTATGAAAGCTAATTTGAGTCTCTATCGAGATCTTAGATCTTAGAGGTTCTGATACCATGTGAAAATAAAATAAAAAACTCCTTATTGACTTGATTAAGTAATAAAATACAAAAGATGCTCCTTATTGGGAGTCATATGCTACACACAATATTGCAGATATTCAATTTCAATGCTAATCAGTTAATTAAATATTTTATAATTAATTACAGAATATCCTAAGATATCTTACAGAATATTTTGTATGATTTCCTCAACTACAATGAATATAAACATATATGGATCTTTACACATTCTCTAGATATTCTAAGAGGCAGTGACCAACTATCCACATCTACTTCTCTGTCTAATTTCTCACAGTTTTCTTACTTCAAACTGCGTCAAGGATCACATTCTGGTAACAAATTACTCCTCGGATCTATATGGATTTGTAAGAGATCAAGCTACAAATCTGGCCTCTTTACATTAAAATCGTTGAGACTTTGCTGATTACCTTGTATCAATATCAACAACAACAACAACAACATAACCAGTGTAGTCCCATCAAGTAGGGTGAGGTCTGGGGAGGGTAGAGTGTATGCAGACCCCTTGCCTCAGAGGTAGAGAGGCTTCTCGTGTCAATATCATCAAGTGAAAATATTTGTTACTTTTCTCCCAATCATGGAATTATTTCATTGCATTATCTCCTTCCTAAACTGTGACCAACTACCGATAAACCCTTTTAAGTTGTCAATGAGACCTTCCGATTTGAGAATTACGTTTTGCGCCACTTAGCCCAAATCCTTTACCTGAACAGTTTCCTTAAAAGTTCAAATCCAAACACAAGATGAGCAAGCAACTTTTTCTGTTATATTTGAAGCATCTTTTAGCTGCTTCCCTTGGACCACTCTTCTGTTATGTGATCAACATGATGTGAATAAGGCATGTCAAATCCAAGCTGCAACTGAGATGTACTGACGGGTTTGGGTCCTTGTTCCTTTGTGTTTTGTGAGAAATATAAGAGAAGAATATTATTGAATTGTTGTTGTAAACATTATTACATTGAGACCCTATTTATAGATCCTAGAATACAATCCTTTACCAAGTAGGATACTATTTAGTATTCCTATTTCTATTTCTATTACTATTCATATTCTAATAGGATTGCATAAACCTATTCCTATTCTAATAGGATTGTATAAACATATTTCTATTCTAATAGGATTGTATAAACTTATTCCTATTCTAACACTCCCCCTCAAACTAGTGCATACAATTCATGTACCTAGCTTGTTACAAATGTAATTAACACGAGGATTGATGAGGGGCTTGGGGAGATATCTGCAAGTTGATCACTCGACTTCACAAAATTGACAATCAATCTCAATGTGTTGGAACTTCCCAAACCAAACTTGCAAAGACTGTTTCAGACCATAGAGTGACTTACATAATCAACATACAAGGCTATTAAACTCCCCTTGAGCAACAAAATTAGGTGGTTGCTCCATATAGACTTCTTCACAATGCAGCGGTCGTTGTAAGTGCTCAAAATCTAGTATAAAGTATATGGATCATGTTGGAATCAATAGATGAGTCGATATCAAACAAGTCACCGAAAAACTAGCCAAAACATGCTCATATGCTGGAGTACTAGATTTGATGGCTAAAAGTGGTCACAAACTAAGAAATAAAATTATATGGGTAGGGTCGGAATGATGTCACGACC